>CAUYON010106597.1:0-57982 GCA_963573935.1 Arctocebus calabarensis | reverse complement strand
TTTATATAGTGATCAAGAAAATGCCATGAAGGCTATCTGTAACAGTACGATCAAAACATTTCTGAATGTATATGAATCGTGCCCTATGATTGCACCAATGTACAGAATTATGATTCAATAAAATTATAAAAAAAAAAAAATCCAAGAAATGTGGTGGTCTTGGCCGTGGGCCCATCTTCCTTCAGGGAACTCTGACTTTGGCTAAGGGCTGCGGAGGGTCAAAGACTGACGGTGCACTATGGCCATCGTAACTTTACGTGCACATCTAATGGCGACCACACATGGTCTTCTGAAATCTATAGTGTCCCAGCATCAGGACAGTGGGAATGCAAAGAGGGGCAACAGCTCCAGTGTGCCCCCGACCAAAGCCTCACCCAGGCACTCCGGCCCAGGGCTCACTCACAGGGATGTAGCTGGCGTTGATGTAGTCGGAGCAGGGATCATCGTCTACGTTGGACAGCTTCACTCGAGAGGCATCATCTGCAAAGGAGTTATCGAGAGATTTGTCCCACCTCGCGGTGGCTCTCCCGCAGTTTGTGTGATGTGCACTGGCTCTGATGCCCACCGAGGGCCCCGCACTGTCTGTTCTACAGCGGGGGCTCACACAGGGCGACTGACTGGCCCAGGTTGCACAGGTGGCCTGTAGATGATCAGAGGCAGGAGACAACTCGCAGTCCCACCCGGACTTTCCTTTGCAACCCTGGGACATTCGCCTGGCGGGTGGTTCCCTTTTCCTGTTGGAACGGTTGCAGTCCAGAAAGACTCCCTTCCGCTGCCCTGCCTAGTGGGGTGAGGATAACTTAAATACAAATCACTAACTGAAGACTGAGTTGGGCAAAACCAGTCAGCTTGATGTCAGAGCCCTTGCTGCCAGCCCCTTCTCTGCTCTCAGCCTCTAAGGAGAAGAGTGGGACCACAGGGGGCAACGTCGGCAGCATAAGAGGACTCTTCGAATCGGAACTGAAACCGGTCCTCGGAACCCTCGAAGAATTCAACAGAGACCTCCCATTTGGTCCTGCAATCCCATTACTAGGCATCTACCCAGAAGAAAAAAATCATTTTATCCTAAGGAATTGCACTAGATTGTTCATCACAGCTCAGTTCCTGATCACCAAGATGTGGAGACAACTCAAATGCCCATCAACCCATGAATCGATTAACACACTGTGGTAGACGTACACCATGGAACAGTATTCAGACGGGGACGGAGGTGGAACACATCCTTCTTAGTGAAGTGTTGCAAGAGTGGAAAAGCAAATATCCAATATACTCAATACTAATATGAAGCCAGCAGACGAACTAATCCCCACATACGAGGAAAACTCAATTCAATTCAATTTGGGGGGATGGGAAGAAAGGGGGAGGTGAGGCAGGGGAGATTGGTGAGCTGCTTCATAATGGGCGTAAAGTAAGGGTACATGGAACACCTCCTGGGTGCAGGATACAACTCACAAATGCAAACATTGTAATTGTTTGTACCCTCATATTAAACTGAAATAAAAAAATTAAAAAAAAATTGGTCCTTATCCCTCTGGAGGGATTGCAGAAACATACAAGTCATTTCCCAGCCTATCCGTATCCAGGCAGATCATATTTCTTTAGCCCCATTTTATTCCCAGAAAGTGCAGAAACGGCTAGAAGAAGACAGTGTTAGAAATTCCGCCACGAAACTTACAGGGCAATATATTGTTGTATCGATTTTTCCCTCTATTCTCCGGCAAGAGTGCAATGTCACATGACTGGTTTCGACCCACGTCTTTTAAGTCCTATTAGGTCAAAAATAAGTTTGCAAGTGGAGAGTATGAAATAGAATAAGGTGAATCATACTGGCCTTCAGATAGATAATGATATAAAACTATGTACGCTAGCCCCCCAGGGGAAGTGTTCTTATCACCATTTCACACAAGACGCTCAGGCAGGATGGCTAACTTGCCCCAGGTGACAAAGTGGCAGAGCTGGGAGTCAAATCTGAAGCCTGGCCCCTTTTCAGCAAGCCACACCGCTGAGCAGATGGCCAGCCCAACACACTGACAAGGTGAGATCTGCCTCTGAGGTCTGTGGGTCCTTCAATCCAGGTAAACTGGCCCGTGGGATTGGGGGTACCTTGTGCAGGGAATTTCTCAGGCATACAAGGCGGCTCTGCTGAGACCCTAAGTGTGTCCTGACTCCCGAGCCCCATCAGCCTACATCTTCAAAGCAAAGTTTAGCAGGGAAATTCTGCGGAGGACTTGGGGTGCTGAATCTTCATTCTGTCTTGAGCTGTACCTCGTATTCCTTGGAGAGAAGGTAGTTGGAGTCAGCCTGCAGCTTCATGAAATGCCCTTCGAACTGATTTACTTTGATGGGGCTGTAATTAAAAATGAAACAAACCAAAAATTACTCCAGGAAAGGGGACAATGTCGTGACTAGTCAAAGGCAGATAGCCCAGTAATTCATAAATTTTCTTTCTTACCAAGAAGTTTTCCGGTTACTGTGAAGGAAAACCAAAAGAAGAGGAAAGACCTCGTTAGCATCTTGCCGTGTGCGGTTTTCAGTAAGTTACGCGGGGGCAGGTGTGGGGCTTACCCTTTCTGGCCCAGGTTTAAGTGGACAGATAATGGTCGGTCTCTCCCTATGCTCAGGCGCGCAGAGGACCTTTCCCGGCCGTGGCTGCAATGGAAGGCAGAGGAATTTTGCTCTGATTGTGATCCTGGAACAGCTTCTTCCGTCTGTGGTAAGGCCGTGGGTGTTTGTGCAAATCGGGCTTTTCAGTATGCATGTAGATTTGCACGCGGCCAGCCTCTCTTGGGGAAAGGAAGGAAGGAACAGAGATCTTCTCTGCTCAGATGCGGCTCTCTGCCGTAACTGAAGATCTGCCTTTTGGTTTTTGGCTACAGAATCACTTCCCACATTCTCAATGAAACTTTTCCTTATTAAAAAAAAAAATCAGCACACCCATGAACCAGACACGACTGCAAGATAGAAGAGAAGGTGCCAAATTAAAAAAAATGACTAAGAGAAGAAGGCAGAGACGCACTGGGTTTTCCTAGGTCCCTTTTAAAATTAGGACGGCAGATATGACAGCCACAAAATGGTGACGTCACCTGTACTTTTCAGGATATTTCGGAAAAGCACTTGGGCACCCAATTTGCAAATAGCTCTGTCTGTGTGAGGATATGAACCACCAAAACCGTTTTTTTATTTCTGTGCAAAAGGAGAGCTTCATCTGTTTTTTTTTTTTTCTTTCTGTTTTGAGACAGGCTCTGGCAATGTTTCCTAGGCTGGTCTTGAACTCCTGGGCTCAGGCGATCCCCCCACCTCTGCCTCCTGGGTGGCTGGACCTACAGGCCTGTGCCCTGTGTCTGGCTTCATCTTTCAGCACAGCTCCACAAGGCCGCTCCGTTGTTCTGTATGGGCCAAGTTCATCAATGGTAGGGAAAGGGGCTGGAAAAAAGTGTCTCACGGTTTTAGAGCCTGGCCTTTATTTTTCATTTTTATTTATTTATTTTGAGACAGAGTCTCATTCTGTCACCCTGGGTAGAGAGCCGTGGAATCACAGCTTACAGCAACCCCAAACTCTTGGGTTCAAGTGATCCTCTTGCCTCAGCCTCCTCAGTAGCGGGGACTACAGATTGGCTTTTATTTTTATTGAGAAAATATTGGTGATTTAACCTGGAGAAACTGAATTATTTTCCCTTCTTTTCAGACTACAGGGCATTTTCAGTTACATCTTTCAAGTTGTGTGCCAAAGGCATCTTTGCACTTACCTTGTTTTCTGTCTGCAGATGAATAGGGCAACGACAGCCACCAGCATGCCAATTAGAAACAGACCAGCACTCACACCTTCAATGACTCCGAACAAGGGCTCTACAACGATCCAGAAGGAAGCAACAAACCCAGTGGGAAAATTAGTGCACGGGGACCAGTAGGGAGCTACTGGAGCTATCTCCTAGGGGATGTTACTGCAGGGAGAATTCACGCGGTGCCCACAGTGAGGAATTTGCTTTCCAAAGGCTATGCGCACACAGCTGAGCAGACCAAACACTGGCTGTGCCTGTGACAGTGAGGCCGGGCAGCGCTGCGCAACTTTGAAGTTAATAGTGTATAACGCATAAAGGTATTTATGGACTTTGCTTGTACAGCCTGGAGTGCCTGAGATAAAGGCCCTACGTTTGCCAACAATATAAAATGCTATTTCGTTTATATAAAACACATTATGTCATATCTGGGGCTTCAGAAAAATCCATTGAATTGCTGAGTTATTTTAGCAAAATTGCTCCTTTATTACAAGGTATGAGAAAAGCCTCTGGGAGTTCATGAACAGGTGAGAGAGGCCTCATTTTTTAAAACAGTTTTATTGAAATATAATTCACATACCATACGGTTCATCCATTTAAGTTGTCCAATTCACTGGTTTTTAGTATAGTCACAGAGTCTTGCAATTATCGCCACAATCAATTTTATAACATTTTCGTTACCCCAAGAAGAAACCCCACACCTGTTGGTGCTCACTCCTCTTTCCTCCCTCTCCTCAACCCCTGGCAACCACTAAATCCACTTTCTGGGTCTATAGATTTGCCTCTTCTGGACATTTCATGTCAATTAAGTCAGACATGTGCAGTTTTCGGTCATTGGCCCCTTCCACTTAGCACAATGTTTCCACGGTTCATTTATGCTACAGCGTAAATCAATACGTCATTCCTCTTTACAGCTGAGTAATAGTCCGCAGTAAAGATATATCACATTTTGCTTACCCATTTGTCTAATGGGTAGATGGACATTTCCATTGTTTCTACTTTTTAGCTATTATGAGTAATGCCGCTATGAATGTTCACGTACAAGTGTTTGTGTGGACGTACGTTTTCACTTCTCTTAGGTATACACTCAGATAAGTGGCATTGCCGGGTCACATGGTACATCTAGGTTTAGCATTTTGAGAAACTGCACAACACTTCTCCAAAGCAGCCCACACCATTTATATCCCCACAAGCAGTGTATGAGGGTTCCAATGCCCCGTGCCCTTGATAACACCTGTTATTGTCTTTTTAATCATAGTCTTTCCAGTGGATGTGAGGTGGTGGTGTCTGACCGTGGTTTTAATATGCGTTTCCCTAATGACCAAGGACACAGAGCTTCTTTTCATGTGCTATTGGTGTATCTTCTTTGGAGACATGTCTATTTAGATCTTTTGCCTATTTTGAGATTGTGTTATTTTTGTCTTTTTGTTAATGAATTGTGATGTGGGGATTCTTTATATCTTCAGAATAGTTAACAACCCTTCTCAGACACACAATTGCAAATATTTTCTCCCATTCTGTAGGCTGTCCTTACACTTTGATTGTATCCTTTGAAGCACAATTATTTTTACTTTTGAGTAAGTCCAATTTATCTGTCTTTTCCTTTTATTGTGTGTCCTTTTGGTGCCATATTCAAAAAGCTATTTCTGAATTCAAGGTCACAAAAATTTACTCCTATATTTTCTTTTAAAATGTTACTGCTTTACTTCTTATATTGACCTCTATGGAGTGGCCCATTTTTGAAGTTACAGTTTAAGAACTTGGATTTGTTTATTCCATGTTGCTTTTCAAGACTCAACACAAATCATCTTTTTAAAAATGTGGTTAACATTTTAAAATTTATATGTATATTTGCTGTATTCCTTTAACAGAATACATACCATTTTTTTGTTGTAAACAGTGTTCAAATAGGAAAAAACCATGGTTACAAAGTCCCTTCTAAACATTAAATTGTAAGTAAAGACGTCTAAATCCTCTTAACTGTGTTCTGATCCCTCCTTGGTTTGGAAAGTGGAAGATTATCCCTGTATTTAGCATAAATAGATTGGAACGCTTGTGAGGCTGAGTCACCGGTCCTGCAGCACGGAAGCTGCATCAGCTGAGAACTTCCCCAGGTGCAGAGGTCAAGCATTGTAGAGCACTGGCTGCAGGGAAGGGCCAGGCAGACAGTGGCGTCAAGAAAGGAGGTGACACGGATGACACTATCCTCAGCATGACAGAAAACCCGGAGACAGCGCAGTGTGGAAGCTGCGCACTCAGGCAGAGGGCGCCACAATCCCAGCTGAACCTTTTGGACAAGTTACACCCTTGGTGCCTAAGGCCTCCACTTTAAAATGGGGACAATAACAGCGTCTACCTCAAAATGTCATAGTGACATTTTGGACTGGGTGAGCTGTTCTGCGTAAAATGCTTAAATCTGTACCTCTGTTGGGAAGATGACCAGTAAATATTAGCTACTTTTATTACTTAGACTTTCCTCTGACACACCAGAGAAATAGCTTTCATAAATTTTTATGGACAGCCTTTTAAATTAATATCTTTAAATCATGTAAAGGCAACACATGCTAAGTGGAAGGAAGAAAAATCACCTATAATTCCACTACTTTGGTGTTTTAATACTTCCTAGTCTTTTCTCCCATGCATTTATATATACACACACATACACATTCTCACTTATAACAGAAAGCCTTTTGTACTGACTTACATTTTGGCCTGTGCAAGCTCTTGATTTTAATGTTTTTCACTCAATTGCTTAAAAAGGAATTTATTTTCAATTGAAACAAATCTTGTATTTCCACCTTTTCTTCGTTTAGATTCTTTTCCCCTTCATACCACATTCACTGTATCTTCCTTCGTTTCTAGATTAATCCCTTTTCAATCCTTTCCTTACAGAAATAGTGCAATCCCTCTAATCCACACCAAATCCACGCTTACCTAAAGATTAAGTTCCAAGGGAAAATAAATGCCCCCCCTTAGCCAAATCCCCAGATGTCCTCCCCAGCGGAGGCCCCTGGAGGTAACATGGTGGTTGGTAGAGTTGGGTGGATGTAAAGGTGAGTCTTACCCGACTCAGTCGTGATCGGCAAAGAGAAAAATGTGTCTGAATAGAGTGGCTTGGTGAATTCCTTCAGGTCCTCATCAAACAGCTGTGTAAAAGCACGGATGCTGATTCTGAAAAGAAACCCGATTATTTAAATCCAAATTAATGACTGAGCACAGTAAGATTGGCTGAAAAATATGTTCAAAGAGAAACAAGGTAGTCACCTGTTGCACGCCTGGCAGGGTAGGTCATGAACTATGAACATGGGTTCCTGCACTCATTTAGTGGTTTATTTATCAAGTATGTCTGGAGCCCCCCTTGTGTATCAGGCCCTGTTCTAGGAGCTGGGGAAACTGAAGAGCAAAACAAAGTCCCTGCTGTCCCAGAGGTCACACCAACAAAGTCCCTGCTGTCCCAGAGGGCACGTCTTCCTGCAGGAAGTCAGACAGTGAACACACAGGGACCGCGTGTCGGAGGAGCTGTGTGCTATGAGAAAGAGAAGACTAGGCAAGAACCACGAAAGCAGCCGGGCTAGAACATCTGCCTTATTCAGCACTGTCCACGAAGGGCTCCCTGAAGGACGTTTGCACAGGAGGCTGCGGCCCATGGGGAGGGAGCCAGGTCTGCACTGCAGGCAGCAGGCAGCAGGTGCAGTGCCTGGAGCGTCTGGGAGCAGCAGGCCCAGCACAGTGGAAGCACAGTGATGGAGTGGCTGCCAACGAGATGGACAGGTAGACAGGGCCAGACCATGACGGACCCAGGAGGCCATGGTGGCGACTGAGTGACGCGGGAAGCCACGGGGCGGGGTGTTCATCAGGACCCCCCTGGCTGCTGCTGCACAGGGGAACAGACAGAGGAAGCAAAGGTAGGAGGGACCCAGGTTGCCGGGGTACTGCAATAATCCAGGTGGGCTGGTGGTGGCGGTAGTGAGAAGTGTTGGCTATTTCAAAGGAAGAACTGCAAGACTCGCTGATGGATGCAGAACAGGAAAGGAAGAGTGGAATCAACGTTTATTACGCACGTTCTGGTTAGGGAACAACGGGAAGCAGAAAGATGCTGTGCACTCACATCAGGAATAGACATGGTGAGCTATGGGGGCGGAAATTCTGAGACGTCCAGCAGGGCAGTCCCGTGGCTCAAATGTCAATATTGTTGTCGCTATTTTAACTTATATTTTTTGTTGTTATTTTCTAAGCATCCTTTTATCTAAAACTGTTCAAGTACCATACTGTTGTCATCTGTAAGAAATGTGTACTAACTTTTTTATAGAGATACGCGGCTGCTACTCCTGAAAACTTTTGGAAAGCAAAATATTTAACAAAAGGTAAAAAGTGAAAAAAAAAATCATTGACATAATTGCAAATGAGGAATGCTGGACCTTAGAGGGAGCAGGGTATTTAAGTAGATGGGGTGGAGGAGCACAGCGCTCAGGTGAGGGACTGCTGTGGAGGACGGGCGTCTGGAAAGGATGAGGCGGGGCCTGCACTGCAGAGGGGTCAGGGGCGTCGGAGGGGCCAGTCACCTACGATTGAACTCAGGTCGTCGAGGGGAACAATGGCATCGCTGACAGAAATGGAGAGAGGGATTACTTGGGCTTGGGGTATACTGGATTTAGAATAAGGGAAAGACATTGATTTAGAGCCCCCAGCTGGGGTGAGAGAGCCGCTAAGGTGACAGTGCTGTGTCCACATGGGGGATTGCCTGAAGATCAGCTGGTCTAAATTCCACAGGTGACAAGTTGCAGCTGCGGCCTGCGTGCAGCTCCTGTGATCGCGTCACGGCCCCGGAGCCTCCTGCTCCCCGTGCGAGTCAGCCCAGTCTGGAGGCTGCACTCAATTTGGGGGGCATATTATAGGGAAGGGCAGAGATCATCTGAGGTGACTGACCAGGGCCCTGACTGACTAGATTCAAAGGGATGTGAGATTTGGCTTCAGATTTAGGCAGAGCAAACAGACATGATTATTCTCCTCCTTGAAGGCAGAATGGGGCTCCGTAGACTGAAGTCACAGGAAGGAGGAGTTTAGGAACATAAAGTTGTTTCCAGCATCTACAGCACTGATTTTCAACCCGTGTGCCGTGACAATTTTTAAAGATCATTAATTAAATTACTTGGGAAAGAAGACCAAAGCACACTAAGTATATCTTTTTTTCACTCTTGTTTTTTTTTTTAGATCAACATCATGTAAGTGCACCACGGGAGTTTAAGTATAGGTTCAAGTGTGCTGAGAGATAAAAAAGGTTGAAAAGTCCTGCTCTGGAGTCAGCTGCCTCACCTGCTGCTGTGGCTCCGGTGGGGCTGGGATCTAAGCGGTCCCCAGGGCAGCTGCAGGGCACCCCGCTCTGAGATGAAGACCGCTTGGGAGACTTCTGAGCTCCTTGTATTTCGAAGAGCCTCTGACTGGAGGCTTGCTGAGAGAGTTAGGTTTCACCTATACAGGAAGCCTTTTGCTGGCATTGATTTAAATTTGATGAAAGTAAAGGAAGACTTCTCTTTCCTTTAAAAAATTCTGTATTTGCTTAACTCAGAGGTACTGGGAATATCCTGTGACAGTCCTGAAGCAGCACTAGGCCTGCGCAAACAGTTCTGTCTACTCATGACCACGTCCAAGTGTAATCTTGTAAAGTGAACATAAGGATGATATTGATCATTTAAAAAAAAATAGAAATTGAAGTGATCCATCTTAAAGACAAGGGGCAACCACCTAGGCTGCTCACGGGGCCACCAGCTATGTTAGTTAGTCAGGGGGAAGCCACGCAACGCGGCTCACGGGGCCACCAGCTGCGTTAGTCAGGGGGCAGCCGCCCGATGCTCTATCACCAGCTATGTTAGTTAGGGGTGAGCAATGCGTGCCTGCCTCCTGCCTTAATGGTATTTGGGGAAAAGCAAGCAGAGGAGGGAGGATAAATCACAAGATAGCTTTTATAAAGTAATGAATAAAGAAATAATGGGAACCCAGTAACCACCAATTTCAGAGGCAAGAAGAAGAATAAACATAATAAAGCAGAAAATGTACAAAGCGAAGGAAAAGATGTTGGTATTGATCAACCACATCCATAATTCCCAGCTTTAGAAGATCCTTACCAAGACAAAATTTGCACTTGGCAGGGTAACAGACTGTTGGTGGATGTACATTGTCAAGTGTCCACCAGAGTAACGAGCAGCCCTGCTCTTGGGAGGGAGGGAAGCTGGTGTGCTGCTGACTGACCGCACAGCTGGAACTTGGAGGGAGCGTCTCCGACGATAAGTTTCCTATATTTGTATAGCAATTTAGGAATGTGGAAGGACTTTTTCCATCATGGTTCTATTTGATCATCTTCACTCTCTCCAACACAATATGAGAACTTATTATATTACTTTAGAGGTTTAGAACCTGAATCCGGGAGAGATTCCAAATCTTGCCAATGTCACAGAGTAAGCTGGTGAAAGAAAACTAAACTCCAGGTTTCCTGACTCCTAGTGCAGATCTCTTTCTCTTAATCCCCATTGGCTTAATTTTTGGTTAAAAGCCGTGACTTGTATTGGAGGGATGGCAAAAGGAGGCTGGCCTAGGAAGCAAAGGGTGTGAGGTCCAGCTCTCATTCTGTTGCGCGTTAGTAAAATGGTCCCTTAGCTTCTTCATGCCTCAGTTTCCTCATCTATAAAAGAAAAACATCAGCTATAACAACCCTGACATGTTCTGTGCTCTGAAATTCTAGGAATCACGGGTGTAATCACACAGTACAAAATGTATGCAGATGAAAAAGAACCTTTAGGAACACTGGAAGGAGATAATTACCCAGCATTGGCTTGGCTTAAAATCAATGGGACATCCAGAACTTGGTCCTTACCACTCATTCCAAAAAATGAGGACGGGGAGGGGATGTGGAGGCCATTTAGGGATATGACGTATCATGTCCTCAGACTGCTCCTCAAGACAGCCCAGCAGTGCTTTGCAGATGAGAGAAGTGAGGCGTCCAGAACAGAAATGCTGCCTGCAAGGTTACACAGAGCTGGGCCTCAAATGCAGGCACTGTTCCAAAGACCTCTGCCCTACTACGGGTGCAGGTCCAGACACCTGCCAACTGTCTAGGGCTGCTTTCTCTTGCTCTGAAATTTAGGTGACTCATATTCACGCCTTCTCTCTCCATAAGCAAATAAACAAAATAAGCCTCTACTTTTCCAACTCAGAAAGAGAAAGCCTTTAGGAGACTTTTGCTGAAGTTTTCTTGAGCCCAAAGCAAGTTGCCGAAGCATCTCTTGATTCTTACAGGAACTGAAGACTCCTGCTTTTCGGATCTCTCTCTTGCCTCTCCCTTGCTCTTCTGAAATCTCATCTCCTCTCTTAGGATCACATGATAGGCTCTTTCTTCTCGAAGTAAATGTCCCTAGTACATTTCAATGTGTTCACTCTGGAGATGCCAACTCTGCCTGGGAGGCAACAGCAAGCCCCTGCCGGGCCCTCAGAGTCCTACCAAAAGCTGAGTCTTTTGTTTAGTCAGACAAAGGGCTAATAACCAGAATCTACAAAGAACTCAAGCAAGTCAACAAGGAAAGAAACTCCATTAGAAACTGGGCAAGACCCATGTACAGAATGTTTTCTCCCGAGGACAGATGAATGGCCAAGGAACACATGAAAAAATGGTCATCGCCTCAGATGATCAGAGAAATACGGATCAAAGCTGCTTTGAGATATTAGCCAACCCAGGGAGAGTGGTCCACATCACAAGCTCTCAAAGCTGGTGAGCGTAGAGAGAAGAGAACACTCGGGCGCTGTTGGTGGGACTGCAGACAGGTACAGCTTCTACAGAAAGAAGTGTGGAGAATCCTCAAAGAACTAAAAGTACTCCTTTCATTTGACCCTACAATCTTATTACTAGGTAACTACTCAAAAGGAAAAAAGGTCATTTTACTGTGAGGACATTTGCACTTGAATATTTATAGCAGCTCGATTCACAATTGCTAAGATGTAGAAATGACTCAAGCAGCCATCAACCCATGAATAAACTAACAAACGGTGGTATATATATACCAGGGAGTACTATTCAGCCATAAAAAGCTGGAGATTTTGTATCTTTTGTAACAACCTGCAAGGATTTGGAGAACACTCCCCTATGTAAAGAATCCTAGGAGTGGAAAAACAAGCATCACACATTCACAGTACTAAATTGAAATTAGTAGATTAATAACCACGTGCTCACATGAGAAAAAAAAATTCAATTAAATTCAAGAAGTGGGGGCAGAGACTTGGTAATTTCCCCCCACTCAGTGGGTACAATGCATGGGTATAGGGCACAGTTCCGGAGTGAGACACAATTACAGCTGGGACTTTACCTAACAAACGCATACAATGTAACCTAATCATATGTACCGTCATGTTTAATGTGAAATTTAAATAAAAAGAGCCTTTTGTTTTAGGAGAAACATCAGCCTGCTTTTGTTGATGTAAGGGAGGGGCTGAGAACTCTCTTGGGTATGATGCTATTTTGAAGCTGGTAAAATGATTTTGCCTCCTGAGGCTCAAGAGTGCGTGTCGGGGGGCCTAACACAGCCACACGTGGACGCTTTTCCCTCCTCCTCCTTCTCCTCCTAAGACAAAGACACAGGGATCTGGTTAGCCCCACGCCCAGAAGTAGCTGCCAAAGGACCCAAACTCTGGCCAAGCTGAGAAATTTGCCCACCCACTGTGGCCCCCTATAATAGGGGTCTCTAACTGTCCCCAAGTGCAGACACCATCTTCGCACTGCCCAGGTGGTCACCCTCCCCTTTCAATCACCTGGCCTGAACATCTCTGCTGTGGCCTCATCATCTGAGCTGCCACCTCCTCTCTGGGGGCCACCGCTTACAACTTTCACTACAAATACATGGCAGTCAGTGAGATCTCAGTGGGGACCAACCAGAATGGTGGACTCCGGCCCGCGGAGGCCTGGATATCAGCTCATCCAACACCCACCCAAGAACTGAAGCTCTCACGTGTCTGCAGCCCTGTATGTGGACAGTAGTCTAGGATACTGTCTCTGGACGACACTGACAGGGGTGACCGGGGTGTGGTGCACAACGAGGTCCCTGCACCTATGAGGGCGTGCTGGACGTAGCTGAGCTTCTGGGGCCAAAGCCCAATGGCTCCTCCTTTCCTCCACCATCTTGGTGGGGGGAAAGGATCCCTGTTCACTCAAGAAGGACTTTTCCTTCAAGAGTCCTCTCTGGACCATCTTTACGTGCATGCCCTATAATTCCCATCCTCATTGAAAGTGGTGGACACCGCCTCATTCTATCTGGGTCTCCTTAAACTCAGTCTTTCTATTTGGACATTTTCACCATAGTAAGCATCGTGCATTGTCTGCCTCATGCTAGAGACGCTGCGGGAGAAAGAACAATCCATTAGGACCTTGGATTGTTCGAATAATGAATTGGAGCTTGTACACAACGTGAAGGCCCTCTTTACGCATTACCTGCCATGGAGGCAGGAACCCAACGTTTATAAATTACCAGAAAAACGTAGAGTGCTCTCGTCACGCAGGTAATTAATCTACAGAAGCCCCCATGCGTCAGATGCTCAGAAAGCTGGTGCCTGGCCATGTGGCACGTCCCTTGGAGCAAAACGACAGCCACGCATCTCACCTGTACGCAGTGCGCGGCTTCAGGGGCCCGTCACAGAACTTCTCCTGATGGGGATCGCATTTTCCGCCGAGGCTGTCCATCTCCGCGCCCAGCTTAAGATTGAAGCTCTTGGAGCTGCGGTCAGGACTTTCAGCACATTTGCTGGCAAAGTAATCGGTCTGATACACTCGGATGGAGGCGTTGTTCCTGTACTCCTGGTAGGAGGGGAGAGGGTGCTGTGGCTCCGGCTTCAGCTCATCGCTGCCTGGAGGAGGAAACCCACACTTAAGGACAGCCTTTCTCGTGACCTAAGTGAGTTCAGTCATTTCTAACTGGGCTTTTTTTTTTTTTGAGACAGAGTCTCACTTTGTCACTCTAGTAGAGTACTATGGTGTCATAGCTCACAGCAAACTCCAAATTTTTGACTGGAGCCATCTTCCAGCCTCAGCATCCCAAGTAGCTGGGACTACAGGCGCCCGGCTCAATGCCCAGCCAGTCTTTCTACTTTTAGCAGAGATGGGGTCTCACTCTTGCTCAGGCTGGTCTCCAATGCCTGAACTCAAGGGATCCACCAGAGTGCTGGGATTACAGGCGTGAGTCGCCGTGCAAGACCTTGAATTAGGTTTCTAAGGCTGCCCCCCCAACTCGTTTTCTCTGACCATCCCCAGAATACAGATTCTGTGATCTCAATGGACAATGTGAGATCCTCCTAATGGAATTAATTTTAACTCACTTTTTCTAAAATAAAAATAAAATAAAATACGCAACACATACATACTATATCATCATTTTCCTAGGAGATAAAATAAGAGTAACTCATTGCATCAAGGGGTAACATGTTCTGTAACTCCAGAGCGCTGGACAACTCCCTGCCGTGAGTCAACTTAATCAGGGAGTTCCCCGCCTTGCCAACAACCACTGTAGTTGAACGAATAAGGAAACCCCTGTGACCTGGGAAGTAGGGACGAGATAAGAGAATCAGGGCCCAGGCCAAGCCGTCGCCCACGAGGCACGCTCTGCAGGCCACGGCCAGCCTGATGACTGCTCAGAGTGTGGCGCCGTTATCTCAGGCACAGTTTAATCCTGGCTCACATTCGGCCCCTCACTCACGGCACTTCCCAGAACTCGTTCCCCGCTGTGTGTTTTGGCACAGCAAGCTAGTTTTGATGCTGGAGAATAGCAAAAGTAGGAAGGTAAATATTATAGTGATCAGATACCATTTACAATGCATTGCAAGGAGGGGTACTGTGGGGTTCATCACAGCATCCTGGACTCCTGTTTGTTTTATTTTTGAGACAGTCTCACTCTGTCCCCCTGGGCAAAGTCCTGTTGTGTCATAGCTCACAGCAACCTCAAACTCCTGGGCTCAAGCGATCCTCCTGTCTTAGTCTCCAGGGGAGCTGGGACTGCAGGCGCCTGGCACGACCCCCAGCCAGTCTTTCTATTTTTAGCAGAGATGGGGGTCTCACTCTTGCTTAGCCTGGTCTCCAACTCCTCAGCTCCAGCAATCCACCTGCTTCAGCCTCCCAGAGGGCTGGGATTACAGGCGTGAGCCACTGTGCCTGCCCTCTGGACTCTTGTTTAATAAAATTTTCTCACAACAAGTGGATCCTGGAAATACTGTTTTGTTGGCAATAGTTAAAAAGGAATGCTGCTTTTAGAATAAGTTTGTGTGCTCTAAATGGCATTTATATGCGATAGATTGTTATTTTAGCCCACCAAGGAACCACAACTCATTTCAAATAACAGGAACTCACACAGCTGTTTTCTGGGCTGTGACCTCCTTACATTTATGGAGTAAGATGCTGTCTCCACTGCAGCCTAATTAAATCTAAAGTCTTTCCACAGACCGTTGATTTAACTTCAATTATGAGGTGTGGAGAAATCTGAGAGGCATCACTGACCCTTGAAATTATTTAATTAATTATGAACAACTAGCTTTAGTGCAATTAAACAGAATAAGAAAGCATAGACTCTTAGATATTCCACGACCTTAAAATACCATTTAGCCTGGAAATTGCTTTAGCGCTTGTCAGGTTTAAGTTTCTCCCTTTTCACCACAAATGAGTCAAACTTCTCAGGGATGCTTAAGAAACTCATGGGAGCACCTTTAACAAATTGGAAGGTAAAATATTTTAATGACATTCCAGGCACAAGCATCTCTTCTGGGGAGATATATGCATGGACACGTGTGGCCCCACGTACTGGTGGCTTGACAAAGGTTCAGGGGTTGGTACAATCTCGTGATAACTATTATCTAGTATTTGCCCCGCCTGTAGGAATTAGGTAGATACTAAATAATTCAGGAAACTAGAGAATGAAACATACTTCTCAAAATTCGTTAGAGGAAGGACAAGCGTTCTCATGAACATCTTTTCCTTACAAGCTTTTGGTTATTTTTGTAAACTGCTGGATGTTTGCAAGTATTGTGGTTGTCTGAGGTATTTGAGATGGGGGTGGGCCAAGAAAACTGACGCGAATTGCTGTTTGATAGCAGAATGAGAGGGTAATAAACAAGATGGAACTAAGAGGAGAGGACGGAATGAGTCAAGTCACACTATGCACTTGAGTGATGCCAGCGTGCAGTGAGGGCTCAGGAAATAAAAGGTGGTTATTGCTATCATTATTGCAGTTGCTGTCATTATTATTCTCCCATTTAATAAATAAACTCGTAGGATACTAGGCTTTATTGCCAAAGGAGCCTTTGAGCAGTTTTTTGTTCCATCTGCAAGCATCCAGCAGAGAAGGAGCCAGATGCTATTAAAGGCTGGTCACAGAAAGAGCCTCCAGGTGAACTGTGAGCAACAGCACAGTCAGCTCCGAAAACTTACCACCAGCCTCTCTGACCACCACTGTGAAGTACTTCACGGCTCCGTTGGTGTCGCTAAACCAGCTGCAGTTGACAGTAAAGTTGATGGATGATTTGCTAATTAGCACGTCCTTCTCATTCACGCGAATGTGTGGAGGTGGAGGAGGGGGGCCTGCAGAGAGAGGGGGGAAGGAACCAGGAGGGGTCAAACTCATCGTCAACTACGTTAGTGAGATGCAGGACTCCACTCCTCTGTCCAGCCGTGTATGTGTGTGTCCATGTGTGTGTGCACACGTGTGTGAGCATATGTAGGTGTGTGCATACATGCGTGCATATGTATGTGTGTGCATATGTGTGCATGTGTATGTGTGTGCATACGTGTGTATGTGTGTGTGCTCACGTGTGAGCATGTGTAGGTGTGTGCATGTTTGTGCATACATGCATGTGTATGTATGTGTGTGCATGTGTATGTGTGTGCATACGTGTGTATGTGTGTGCATATGTGTGTATGTGTGTGCGTGTGCACGTGACACTTGAGACCAAGATGCTCGGCCTTCTCCTGGGGGAGCAGGCAGAGGAAGTGCTGGCAGCATGTTAAACATAATGAAAGAGGCTCTTTCTCCAGCAAGATTTCCTGAAATTGTAGCATCCAATTGCTTAAAAGCTCCAATTATATCAGCTCCAACTCTACCAGGCAGAGATGTATTTAAATACCGACTCATTCAAGTCACTTGAAGAACTCTTCACTTGGTTGCCAGCGGGGTGCTTTACCCAGAGAAATGTTTTCATTTCTTGGAGGCTTATAGGCTCTCCTTGCCCAGCAACAACCAGAGGGGCTTATGCAGACGTGGGTGCCTGTGAATGGCACTGATGGCAAAGAAAGTCCCCCCCACCCCAGTGAAGGGTGCTGCCCCACCCCCACCCCGGCACTCACGGTGGATCATGGTGATGGTGCTGTCTCCCCCCACCCCAGTGAAGGGCGCTGCCCCACCCCCACCCTGGCACTCACGGTCGATCATGGTGATGGTGCTGTCTTCCACCACCTCGCTGCTCATGCCGGCAGACTGCACCTGGACCGACACCAGGTACCGCTTGTGGGGCACCAGCATCATGATGCTGAGCAGAGACTTTTCCTTCTCCAGCTTTCTGGAAAACTCAACTTCTTGGGTGTCCATCTTCCGGCATTCAATGCTATACCCGTCAAAGTCAGAATCAGGAGGGATCCAAGAACAGGCAATGGCCGTGGAGTTCTGCGGCCGGCAGTGCAGGTTCTGTATCTTGTCTGGCTCTAAAGGAGAGAGAGAGGAAGAACTCTCAGTGACACCTCCCACACCCAGCTCTTTTGGGTCCAACTAGGCTCTGAGATCTAATTAAATAGTGCTCAAAATGTGGGTGGCGCCTGTGGCTCAAGGAGTAGGGTGCCAGCCCCATATACCAGAGGTGGTGGGTTCAAACCTGGCCCTGGCCAAAAACTGCAAAAAAAAAAAAAAAAAATACTTCTCAAAATTTACTTGGATTCTTTGGGCAAGGTGACTCATACCTGTAATTCTAGCTCTTTGGGAGGCCGAGGCAGGTGTATTGCTTGAGCTCAGGAGTATGAGACCAGTCTGAGCAAGAATAAGACCCAATCTCTACTAAAAATATAGAAAAACTAGCTGGGCATTGTCATGAGTACCTGTAGTCCCAGCTACTTAGGAGGCTGAAACAGGAGGGTTACTTCAGGCCAGGCATTTGAGGTTGCTGTGAGCTATGACGCCAGAACAGTCTACCTGGGCAACAGAGTGAGACTCTCTCTCAACAAACACATAAAAATAAACAAAAAAAAGTCATGGCTCACCACCTGTAGCTTAGTAGTTAGGGCACCGGTCACATGCACCAGGGCTAGTGGGTTTGAACCCAGCTCCGGCCTGCTGAACAACAATGACAACTACAACAAAAAAATAGCCAGGCATTTGTGGTGGGCACCTATTAGTCCCAGCTACTTGGGAGGTTGAAGCAAGAGAATTGCTTGAGCCCAGGCATTTGAGGTTGCTGTGAGCTGTGATGCCGCATCACTCTACTGAGGGCGACATAGTGAGAATCTGTCTCAAAAAAAAAAAAAAGTCATACTTGTCCTCACATATCCAACAACAGGCTTGCTGTAGGTTTTCCAGGAATCACCGCTGACAGTCTTGACACTGAATTCATAGGACCTCCCTGGACGGAGCCCATGCACGATGCGTCCTTCCGACTTCCTGTTGCTGTAAGGGTTGAAGATAGTGAGGGCGTCTCGAGGCACCCACTGCAGTTCAAAGTCGTCATAGTCTGTCCAATCTGGTGGCCCCTTCCAGGTGATGGCTAAGGACGTGTTGGCAACATCAGCGAATGATATTAGACTGGGAGGACTTGGGGCTGTGCATAGGAGAAAGAGAAAAATCAGGTGATCACGCCCACAACCCCTATAGCACACACAGATAAGATGGCCAGGGGACATCGGCACGTGCCAGGGCACTTTGTAGGAAGAGGTAACGTGCTGGTAACATAGCAGCAGGCACTTCCATTTATAATACTGACCATGTGTAAAGCACTGCCCTAAATTATTTGATGTCTCTTTTCTTAAATATTCACACCCAGAGCTTCCTTCCTAGGGTGCCCACACTATGGAGCATGTGTGTCCTGAATGGGGCACAAGTGTGCGAGGGTAAAGATTCCGTCCATTTGGAGTGACAGGCTGGGGTCCAGCTGCAGACAGCTTGGCATACAGATACTAACATTCTCCCTGTGTGCCCCTGACACAGGAACAATTAGGAAGCCCTGGCCACACCGACACAATGATGATCTCCATCTTACAGGTAAGAAACTGAGGCTTAGAGAAGCTCCCTGACTCGCTGGGAAGCAGGTCTGCACTCGGGACGGAACCCTTTCTGAACAAAGTCTGTGCCCTTCATGCCCTGTCCGACAGTGCCTTCCCATGCTCAGGGCTAGACCACGGCACATCATTATCAACTTCATGTCTCTTTTTTCTGTTCTTTTTAAATTAAATCATAAAAATCACATGGAGTACAATGTGATGATTTGATAAATAATGTGGAATGCTTAAATCAAACTGATTAACATAAGCACCACCTCATTGACTTACTTTTGTGGTGAGACATTTCTAATGCACTCTTAGTTGTTATGAAATGTACCCTTGCATTGTGCACATTAGGTGAGATCCTGCCAAATACCCTCCCTCCACTGGCTCTCCCTCCTCCCCGCCCCCTCCCTTCTCTCCCTCCTTCTTTCTGGACGACATTTCCCCAAACTGCAGATGCTGGCGTGCATGTGGAGAGAAGGGAACAGTTCTACACTGCTGGTGGGACTGCAAACTCATGCGGTCTTTTTGGAAAGAAGTATGGAGAATTCTCAAGGAACTAAAAGTTGATCTACCATTTGATCCTGCAATTCCATTACTGGGTATCTACCCAGATGAACAAAAATCATTTTACAACAGAGACATTTGCACCAGAATGTTTATCACAGCCCAAGTCATAATTGCCAAGTTGTGGAAGCAGCCCAAATGCCCATCAACCCCTGAATGGATTAACAAATTGTGGTATATGTATACCATGGAGTGTGCAGCCACGACTTTATTTCTTATCATTAAAATCATAATGATATACTCTGGGAGGCCAAGGCAGGGGGATTCCTTGAGTTTTAGGAATTCCAGACCAGCCTGAGCATAAGCAAGACCCCATCTCTACTGAAAATAGAAAAACTAGCTGGGCATTGTGGTGTACACCTGTAGTCCCAGACTACTGGGGAGCTGAGGCAAGAGGATTTCTTGAGCCAAGAGTTTGAGGTTGCTGTGAGCTATGACGCCACAGCATTCTACCCAGGGCAACAGAGTGAGACTTTTCCCAACATAGTTAAATACAACCACAATGACGATGTGTGTTTGGAAGCTGCTCCCCGCATGCTCATCGGCGCCCAGGCTCCTTACCCGTCCTGCCCTCTCCCGTGGCCCGATTGCTGAGATCCCCACTGTGAGTCACCACACACAGCGTGTACTTCCTGCCGGGAACGAGGCCGTGAAAACGCCATTCTGTCAAGTCCGCGTCTTTCCAGTTTTCTTTCTTTGTGCCATTGGGATGGTAGAGAATCAACTCGTAAAAGTCGAAGTCCCCAGAGGCCGGGCTCCAGCTGAACCAAAGGCTGTCTGTCGTGTTCCGGTTGGAGCCCTGGAGATGACCCACAGAGGCTGGGACTTGAACAGAAGAAAAACTCTTAGGACAAAGCAGAAATGAGGGCCTCCAGGCCCTCAGACAAGCACACACACTGTGCTGGGCACTTGCACTGCAGGTCACGGGGGTTTAGGGGCATGTGGCCCACAGACGTGGTGCAGATTCAGACAGACGCACAGGTGGTGACTTCTGTGTGTTTGCCATGCACATCCTGATAAACATGCAAATGCTTAACTAATACTTGGCAAAGGGTTTGTAAGTTAGCTCATGAAAGGCCCAGAAAATGTTCATAAAAGGTTCTAGTTCCTCCCAGTCTGGGCCACCCTCCCATAACAGCCCTCCCTGGGTCTCCGGGTTTCCTCGCCACCCCCTTCCAGGTTCCTACTTCTCTTACGCTCTCTCCTATACAATCTGTATTGGCACAACCTCGGTAACGAAGAGAAATGTTAACAGCCACTGCTACTCCTGTAGACACTAGTCACACTGCCACCTGTCCCATGGAGATTAAGCTTTGTTATTCTTTGGAGGGTGAAGATAGTTGCCACCTATTGGAGGAACTTGGTTTATTTATTGGATAGAGTCTTACTGGGTGGAGTACTGTGGCATCACCTCAAACTCTTGGGCTCAAGCAATCCTCTTGTCTCAGCCTCCTGAGTAGCTGGAGACGATAGGTGCCTACCAAAACGCCTGGCTAGTTTTTCTATCTTTTGGTAGAGATAAGGTCTCACTGTCACTCAGGCCGGTCTTGAACTCCTGAGCTCAAGCAATGCACCTGTCTCAGTCTTCCAGAGTGCTAGAATCACAGGTGTGAGCCACCGCACCCTGCCTGTTGGGGATCTTTAAATGCTGATGGGCAGGTGGGTGCTGAGGGCAGGTGGCCCTGGGAATGGCAACGCTGGCTGCCCTGTAATGGTTGATGGGTGTCACTGCTCTGTTCCATTCCGTTCAAGGACATACTGAGAATTCTGCTGCCCTCCTTGGCATTTGTCTTCAAGTGGCTCCCCTCACCCGTCTTCAGGTCTCAATTAAATGCCTTCCCTATCTAACACCGTTCCTGACAAATCACAGCCACGAGTGTTCATTTCTCTCTCAGAATTTAAGGTGTTTCAAAATCATCTCCTTTTAAAATCTATCCTGGTCCCCTGCCTTCTCCCCTAAGGTAGAGCCCTTTGAGGTCCAGGACCTTGACTTGTCTGTTCCCTGTCCTATCACTGTCCTATCCCTGCACTCAGCCATGTGCCTGGCACCAACAGAACCCCAAACTATAGTCAGATGAGAAAAAAAAATGAACAGGCAATAAAGGACTCCAATTACAAGGAAAAAAGTAGATTCTTTTTCCTGAGAGAAATGTCCAGCCCAGAGAGATGTCTCTGTCTCTCTCTCATGGTCCTGAAACTTCCCGTTTCACCCAGCGCTGTGTTCCCAGGGCACAGCTGTCACTGCTATCTGTCCAGTCTGTGGTGACTGTCCCTGGTCCTGCCCTTCACTCGTCTATTTCCAGAGGGAAGCTGAAGCACTGCCCCAAGCTGTGCTGGGTTACGTACGACCTTCCCGCACGGCTGGTCAGCAAGCACGGGGGCCAGATTCATTCTTCAACAAACCCCAACAAGTGAAAAAACTAGTGCAAAAATGAGCCACAGATTATTTGTGTATGATCAAAGGTGTGATTTAGGGTCTAAAAGCTTGAAAGTGACAAGTTTCACATTAAGCTACATCCTGGATAGAACAGGAAGCTAAGGTCAAATCAAGGAGAGTCCTAGGAACGCCCTGACAGTTGCCTTCCTGCCTGGTCTCACCTGTCCGGCTGAAGATGAAAGACTCATTGGACAGCTCCCCGCTGTGAGTCACGATCACCATCTTGTACATCCTGCCCTGCAGCAACTTCTGGAAAGAGAAGCTCCGGACGTTTGGGTCGACCTGCGCCCTCTCCTGCAGGGAGCGGTCGGGGTTGTACAGGAAGATGTGGTACCCGCTGAGCTCCCCCACCGACGGCGTCCAGCTGAAGGCCAGGTGCCCGGTGGAGTTGTCTGTGACCTTCAGGTCGGTGACAGCTGCTGGGACTGCGAAGTCCAGGAGCAGGAGGGTGCGGGAGGGAGGCAGCGGGTGGGAGAGGAAGGGGAAAGCCAACAGGAAGGAAGGCAGATTCAGGAATATGGGAAGAGAGACAATAAGAAAAGCCCAAACCATTCGAACAGTTTCACGTCAGGGCCTTGCACCCTCTTTGGGCCTTGGTGCTACCTCTTGGCAAGAAGGACAGATGCTGCTGGAAATGGCCCGTGACCAAACCGTTGGCCCAGCTGGGGCTCCTGGATACTGGGAGGGCTTGAGATGCCGGGGGAGCCAGAAGGGCGAGTGTCAGGACCCCCTGAACCTCTGCCTCAGGCCTTCTGCTTTCTCCTCTCCTTACGCCAGAGCCTCACCTGGGGCGTTTCCCAGGGTTCCATCTCCGGGCCCCTCACTCACCTGCTGGATCCACCCGGCATTTTGGACCAAAGCTTTTTATTTCAGCTCGGCTCTCCTCGGAGCTCAGGCCCACGCTCCCCCTACCTGTGCTCCCTTGAACTCGAGCCATTCAGGCATCTCAAACCCAGCACCGTAGGCTAGGTGCCCCCAGACCCTCCGTCCTCCGGCTTCTCCTGTTTCTCTTAACCCTGCCACCTGTTGCCAAGCGGCCCAGGTAGAAACCCTGGAGTCTCGGCTCCCCCTTTCCATAAAGCTCTCAGCCACCAAGGGCCGCCTTAGCTAGTGCAGAAATATTTGACTATAGCCACTGCTCTTCATCAGGGTGCCTGCATTATTTTATTTATTATTTATTTTACTTTAGAGCTGGGGTCTCCCTGTTGCCCAGGCTGATCTTAAGCAATCTTCCTGGCTCAGCCTCCTGAGCTGCTAGGGCCGTAAGCGTGCACCGCCGTGCCCAGCATTAATTTAGCTTTTGACCCTTTGCCTGACACCTGTCCCTAGAACCTCTCTGACCCCATCCCCCACCCTCGTTCTCACCCCTCCGTTCCAGCCTCTTTTCTGTTTCCAACTGTGGGCCCTGCTGGGGAACACGCCCCCCCGAATAACTGCCTGACTTTCTCCCTCCTTTCAGATTTCTACTCGAATGACCCCTTCTCAATGAAGTCTTTAGGACTGTCTTATCTAAAATTGCCAGTCCCCAGCCCTTGCTATTCCACTTTCTTACGTTCATCTTTTCTTCTTGGTATTTATTACCATCCAACCTGCTATGTCTTTTACTTATTTACTTTGTTCCTTACCTTTCCTCTCTGCTACAATGTGAGGTTCATGACCATAAGAACTTTCTGTATTCACTTCCATGTATCTAATATTTAAAACAGTGCCTAGCACGTAGGCCGTGCTCAGTAATGAATGAATGAATGAGTGAACGGGTCCCCTCACCCGTGGGTTCCTCTCCTTCTGATCCACTCCCCATTGCTATCTGACTTAACTTCTTGTTTTCTCTCTTTTTTTTGAGACAGAATCTCACTCTGTTGTCCTGGGTAGAGTGCCATGGCATCACAGCTCACAGCAACCTCCAACTCTTTTGGGCTTAGGCGATTCTCTTGCCTCAGCCTTCTGAGTAGCAGGGACTACAGGCACCTGCCACAACACCCAGCTATTTTTTGTTACAGTTGCCACTGCTGTTTTAGCAGGGCAGGGCTGGGTTTGAACCCGACACCCTCAATATATGGGCTGGCATCCTACCCGCTGAGGCACAGGTGCCGCCCTTGTTTTCTGTTTTTTAAGAGCTAGAGTCTTGCTCTGTCATTCAGGTTGGAGTGCAGTGATGTGATCCCAGCTTACTGCCCAATCCCACATGTCCTCCATGCTCCCCTGAGTGTTGGATATTGGTCTGCTATCCGCATGTCATCTTTATCACAATGCACTGTCCATCTTTCTGTCTCCGGTGGCAGCAAGTCAGCCAGCCCTCCAAGGACAAGAAGCATGCCTGATCCATTGCTAGGTCCCAGTCAACCTACTCCAAACCCTCTCTGACCAAGGCACTTCATAAATAAGTAGTTAACCAATTAGGCCAATGTGATTGTCTGAACGATGGCCCCAGACATGTCCTCATCCTAATCCCCACAACCTGTGAAAGTGTCACAATACGTGGCAAAAGAGACTCTGTAGTTGTGATTAAGTTAAGGACTTTTTTTTTTTTGAAACAGAGTCTCACTGTGTTGCCCTCAGTGTCACATTTCAGAGCAATCTCAAACTCTTGGGCTTAAGTGACTCTCCTGCCTCAGCCTCCCAAATAGCTGGGACTACAGGCGCCTGCCACAATGCCTGGCTATTTTTTATTGTTGTTGCAGTTGTCACTGTTGTTTAGCTGGCCTGGGAGGGGTTCGAACCTGCTTGCCTTGGTGTATGTGGCCAGAGCCCTAACCGCTGAGCTATGGGCACCAAGCCTAAGTTAAGGATTTTGAGAAAAAGAGGCTATCCTCCACTGTCCAGGTGGTGGCCAAGGCAATCACAAGAGTCTTTAAAAGGTGGAAGGAGGCATGAGAAAGACATGTGAAGGGTTGGAGAGATCGGAGGTTGGAGCACTGTCGTTGCTGGAAGGGGGACGTGAGGCAAGCAGTGTGGGCAGCCTCTGGAAGGTAAAGAAGTCTACAGTGTCTAGAGTGAACAGAGTCCTGGTGACACCCGATGTCTCCATTTTAGCCCTACAAGATCCATTTTCAGATACTTCCCTGATGTATTTGTGTGTTTTAAGCCACTGAGTTTGTGATGATTCCACAGCAGCAAAGGAAACTAACAGTGCCAGAGTCACACGTAATGGAAACTTGCAGTGAGGGGCAGGCTCGAGCCCGGACCGGTGTGCAAGTGGTGAAGCAGGTGAATGCTCCACGGTGTCGAGGAATAGCCTCACCCCCCAGAGGTGCTCCAGCTCCCCGCCCTGGGTTCCTGCACCGCAGCAGGCAGCGGAGATACCTGGTACCAAACACCGAGGCTTGCTGGTTACCTGTTCGGCCTTCAGCCCGAGCTTCCTTGCTAAAGAGACCTCCACTGACAGTTAGGATCTGAATCTTGTATTTCTTGCCTGGTGTTAGATCTTCAAACTTGTGTTGCTTGGTGTTGGCTGGCCGTGATGTGTTGCTCAGAAGATTCCCATCTTCGTTCAGAAGCAGGATATCATACCTTTCTGCCACACCCGCAGCTTTTTGCCAGCTCACTATTAAGGAATGACTGCTGTAGGCGTTGTCCGCAGTTACCCCCTGGACAGACGCCGGAACTGCAAAAGAGAACGAGAAGCAGGAGAGTCAGGTTCTGCCACGGGTGAAGCAGCCGACTGAGGTCGAAGACGGGGCCTCTGCCTTATCTGTGCTGCGCTGACACTGCCCGTGTGCCCTTACAGGAAAAGGGGGAAAGTATTTCTTGGCCTGACTTATCTGTGTAATTACTTTGATTTTTCTATTTCTTCCCCTTGAATTTAGACAGGATCTTAAAGTCAAACAGGTAGAAAAGTTAGTGAAAGTGGCTCTGATAAATATGTGAGTGGCACGTGCCTACATATTTGGAAAGTGGAAGAATGTAATTTATTCAGTAAGTGTAGTTTGGGTGGATGAATTACATCTGGGTGGACTTTAATTCCAATATTAAGTCAGAACTTCAGGCCTCGACTTAAGCTGTAGTTATATAATAGTATTGTGCTATTTCTCCTGATATGAAAGACAAAATGGTGTTATTTACTAATAATGTTTTCTGTCCTAGGTTCATTTCTTTTCTCATTCTGCATAACCTTTTAGGAAATCTCATTTACTTCCATGGCTTGAATCGTCACCTATAAAGTGGCAACTCCCAAATTTAAACTTTCAGCTTAGATCTCTGTCCTGTTTTGGTAAATTACGTCTCTCCCTGGATGGTCCAGAGACACCCGACATTCGAGATGTCCGAATTGGACTTCTCACCTCCTTCCCTGTTTTTATCGTCCTTTGTTCCTGTCTGTCGGTCCAAGTCAGAAATGGGGGCAGTCACCCTCACTCTTGTACATATAATTAAACACAAGTTTCATAATTTCCTTTGACCTGCTCCGTGCTTTCCTTCTCGACTGTGGCCTCTGAGGACCACACCACCTCTGCCATGCACGGTTGACGGTCCCTTGACAGTCCTGTGTCTAGCTCATTTGCACAGAACTCCCATGCTCACAGCTCTGGATTAATTCTACAAACGTTAACAGGCATAGGCGGCCCGTGCCATCTGGTCTACCTACTTGCCTGGCCACCTTCTTTCTTCTAGAGCGCTCGATAGCACGTGGGTCCTTAAGCGTGCCATGCTCTCTCTCACAGGCTTTTGCTTTTTCTGTTAGAACCCAATTCACACTTTACCCGGATGACTCTTACTCTGCATTTAAGTATCCCTTCCTTCCGGAAGCTTTCCCTGACGTCCCACAATTGCTCTTATTTTCCCGCTTGCCATTTGTACTTTTCTGTCTCCTTCACTAGATTACAAGGTTCTTGAGGTCAGGGGCTCTGGCTGGCTACTCAAGCCCCACTTTCTAGCACAGCACTTGAGCTAAGGCTGGACATACAAGATGCAGCTGTAAACACAGATACAGGTTTGAAACAGGGGCATCGTAGGGCACGGCAGAGAAGTCCCAGGCCCTACACCAAAGTAAATGATCACAGAACGTGAGACGTCTAAGAAGCTGAGTGTAAACAGAGCATGAGATTTGGAGCAGATGGCCCTAGATTTGAATTACAGTTCTAGCTCTGATTTTAAGTATCCTTGACCAGGTTTCATAAACTTTCCAAGTCTGACTTTACTCATCTTTAAGGTGAAGTTCATGATGTCTACCTTGTAGTGTGACTAGAGATCATTTTATATGCCTCCTACATATACCAAAGGCACCTACAGTTCATTTTTATTTTAAAAACAATATATGAATAGTGATGCTAATATAAATAAATGAACACATTTCTCATTCATTTGATACTTGTTCTTTAGCTATCCCAGGTAAAGTAGATGGCCTGAGTGTATATTTTTTCTTAAAATTTTTTTTTGAGAAAAGGGAGACATTTTGAAAAGCAGAAGTCTGCCTGTTAAAATTAAAAATTTTATAGCCTTTAGCAAATAAAAAAATTTATTCAAACATTGGGTTTCTAATTACTTTTCATTTGTTTTGAAAATCTTTATTAGGAAAAAAAAACTGAAAAAAAATCAAAAGAAGTTTGATACCAAATTTTAAAAAGAAAGAAAAATGAAAACACGAGAAAGACTCTTCAAAGAATACTGAATTGTACAAACTTAGCTGGTTTTAAATTTGGGATTTTTGGTTGGTGGATGCCTGCTCCACTGTGGAGAACCAGGAGACATTCGACCCTCTGGTCCTTCGCCAGGTGGACACTCACCTGTCCGCCCGAGCGCGTCTATCTGATTCCGCAGGGACCCGCTGACCGAGGCAATCACGACGCGGTACTGTTCCCCAGCCTCCAGCCTATGGAAGGTGTGCTCAGAGATGTGCTTGGGGAGAGTCTGAGACTCGACCTTTTGATTCTGCCTGAATGCCAACACCGTGTAGGAATCAACGTCGCCACCACCAGGAGACCAGTTCACGGTCAGGCTGTCTGTTGCTCCATTCGAAGAAACGTGAATATTTTTGACAGCACTAGGAACTAAAAAAGAAGATACATGGAGAAGCCGTCCCTTAGGGAATGGACTGTGGAAGTTTTCAGCCAAAGTTCTCATGCTTATGTACCGGCATCTACTGAAAGAACACCCATGAAGACAAGTATCACGTTGCCATTTTTCTCTGACTTTTCTGAAGTTGATGAGGGAAAGTTGAGAGGGCGTTCAGGGCCACTAGGAGGAAATGAAGAAGGCTGATGACATGACCAGAGGCTACTTAGATGGCCTTGGTCCAAGACTGGTTTTCTCATTTACCAGCAGTGGAACTGCAGACGAATTACCTAACCTCTGTAAGTTTCAGTTTCTCTATCAGAAAAGTGGCAATGATGAAAACAGTAATCAGCCTGTGGGGTTGTGAGGACTGAGTAAGATGTGAAGTGCTCTCTGTGGGTCTGGGTCATGGTGAACTGTCAATTCACATCGACTATTACGGCAACACTTGCAACTGAGTTCCAAAGGGGTGATGACAAAGCAACAGAGTCATTTATACTTCATCCCCCAAGCACAGCTACTCACACCAGTTCAATGCTATTCTCTGAAAGTTTTGCCCCCAGGCCTCACCCTTCCCAATATTACACTTTGTTAACAGAGCTTGGACAACATCCTTGTCACTATCAAGATTTCCCTCTTCTATCCATCTCGCTTTTATCCCTCCAAACCTTCATTTGAAAACGCTCAGGTTACCCAAATGTTAAGTACCTGACTCAGGTTCGAGAACAGTATTTCAAATTACCTGTTAAGCCTTCGATGAAGGCTGATTGCTGTACATCACCACTGATGGTCAAGACGAGAATTTTGTACTGGCGCCCTGGTGTGAGGGAAGTGAACCAGTACTCGGTGGCGGTATTGACCAGGTGAAAAGGAGGAAAGACTTTCATGTCATTGAAGAGCAGCTGGACCTCGTACTGGTCCACGTCCCCCCTGGCTGGTGACCATGTCACCTGCAAGGCCTCTGTGCTCCCATTCCGCAGCATTAGATCCTTAACGGGCTCTGGAACTAGGGTGACAAATGAGAAGACACTTTAGGAAAGGAACTGATCAGAGTTTACCTTCCCAATAATTCATGAAGCACATTCAAGGAACTGGCAAACACATCTTCCTTCCCCAAATAAACCACTTGAACTACTTCATGCATAATTCAACAAGAAAAATTGGAAGCAATGATTAAAAAAATTGTGATTTTTTTTCCCCCTGACAGAAATCTTATAATGCTAAATGTTGGTAGAATATAATTATAAAATGAGTTCTGATCTTAATCATAAAATAAAACAGGAAGTCTGGAATTTTGATGCCACAATGCAAGAAGACAGAAAAGAAAAACAGGACATTGGCCTTCTTGCTCCCCACTGTGCTTGCTTTTATCCACCAATAAATATGCTATAATGATAGGCGATGGCTTGGCTGAAATGATGTTAACCCTAAGCGAGAAGACTGCGAATGTGATGTTCTAATCAGTAAGGAGAGAAAATTTAAGGTTCAGATAAATTATTTACTCAGTGACCTTCAAGTCCAACCAACTTCAGATTTTACGATCATTCCACTTACTTGTCCTTCCGTTTCCTTGTTCACTGGCTTCATACTGTCCACTTTTTGTGCTGACAGTGACACTGTACAACCGTCCAGGGACTAGCTGAACAAATACACACTCATTTTCTGACTTGGGAATGCTCTTCTTTTGAATGAAGTTGTTTTTGTTTTTAATGGTGACTTCGTAGTAATCAAAGTCTCCGGAGGCATGTACCCAGGACACCTTCAAGTAGTCGCTCCTGGCTGAGTTGCTGACACTGATTCCCTGCACCTTGTCAGGCACTGAAAAAGAAAACAGAGAATATCTATCAGAGTGACGATCCCGAGAGAGAATATCTACCAGAGTGACAATCCCGAGGGAGCAGCTAAGCAGGATGACAACCTGGGGTGGCAAAACACAGTGAGCAGGTTTTACTCGGTGCATTAGCAAGAAAAATCTCATATTTCTAGATCACAAATTTCTGGAGGGGAAAGATTGTCACACTACTTGGCATGATTCAATAGGTCTTCTCATAGAACCTGATGAAGCCGTCCTAATCTTATTGTTTGCCCCCATAAAATGTCATGTATGACACAGAACACCAAACGTGGCACGGACGATTGGTGATGCTATTAACAATTCAAGCATGCCTTAGTGACTCAGGACACAATAAGAAGTTACCAGGAAGAGTACAAACACTCAAACAGGAAAATGGAAGACGAGGAAACACACAGGTGCACGAGGAAACTGCATGAAGCACAAAGAGATTGTCCATGTCACTGGGGATCAAGGAAATGCAGGTCGAGACCACAGCGGAACACCATTTGGTATCCATTTTAATGGCCAGGTTTAAAGACCTGATAAAACTAAGTTTGGGAAAGGACATCTTTGTGCAGGTGAATGGATAATGAAAGTACAGCAATACTACAAGTTCTTCAAAACACAAAAATACAGATATTTCTACCCTTGACATCAAAACACAAACTATAGATTAAACTGATCAATGTAAAAAGTAAAAACTTTAAGTCCTCAAAGATTGCATAGTGCATTAAAAATACCCCCTCTCCTTTGTTGAGTCAGAGTCTCACTTGCCCCAGTCAGAGTGCCACGGTGTCAACCTAGCTCACAGTAGCCTCAAACTCCTGGGTTCAAGTGATCCTCTTGCCTCAGCCTCCCAAGTAGTTGGGATTCCAGGTGCCACCACAATGCCCAGTGAATTTTTCTATTTTTAGTGGAGACAGGGTCTCACTCATGTCAGGCTGGTCTTGAAGTCCTGAGCTCAAACAATCTACCCACCTTAGCCTCCCACAGTGCTAAGATTACAGGCATGAGCCACCACACTTCCTACTTTTTCAAATAATGTTAAAGCAACTAAAATTTTAAAGACCCATAATTTTATTGATAGGTCTGAATATAGATGCAATAAACTATTCAAGATAGAGAGCTAGGGAGAGATAAACTCACGAGTCAAGCTCGTTTACCTTGGGATAGATTAGGAGGGTGGGAACCACACGATTTGATATAGGTTATTATTCAGGTCTTACCTTTTATTTTAGATAGTGGCTTCCCATGTACATGTTCAATTATTAAAAATTCCTAACTAGATGCCTAAAACATTAAGAGTGGCGATTGACACATGTGGTTTCCTGAACCAAGAATTTTGTGTACCTGAGTTTTTTTTCCAATAAATATATAAACAAACAATAATCCAGTGTGTTCATGGCTTCCTCCTCAACCAACTAATAAACAAATGCATGTCACCAGGATCATGGTAAAATAAGGCCATTCTGTATGTAGAACATGCTTGGGGTTGAATTTTAATTCAATAATAGGCCATAGATTCATTACTATTTGACTATAATCGGACATTATAAATTCTAACGAAGAGGAGCATTGAAACGGGACAGGCGCGTGTTGTAGGCTGCTGAATTTCCATCCTGACACTCTCGTGTCCACTCAGCGTCTACAGCAGGTATGTGAAGGATTTTTGTTCTTCTGTTCCATCTTCTACTTTGCCCCCACATCATGAAATGACCCAGAAATTTGAGTTTTTTGGCATGTAAGCTATATTGTGTTCTAATACCTCTCATACCTATGAGGTCCATCAGAGTCCGTTGTTGGACTACATTTTCTGGTTAGTTTTTGGAACATAGCTCACCACAGGCAAAGACAGGTATGCTTTCTTCAGGATATTGACCTGAAATCAATGGCAGTGTTGCTGAGATTTAGCTAATGCAGAGTTAAGGAGAGGAAATTTTGAACTGACAGTGTATGCGTAGGCTAAGAAAGGTCAATCATCTGGGCAATTTACTGAAGGCAAAGCAATGATTATAGGAGGAAAAGCCGGGCTGAGCACCATGCTAAGTCAATAAGGGGCTCCCCAGGTGGACGGGGTAATTTGTGAGGCCTGCCTTGCTACACGATGACGTGATGTGATACAGAATTAGAAATACCAGCATTTTTACCCCAAATGAAGAACAAGAGCATTAGAAAAGGAAAAGGGCATTAAGATAATCTGTCAAAATCAACCAGAGAACAACTCAGACACAACTGTCCAGTTACACTCATCTGATTTGCCTTGATTGGTCACGCACTGAATCCCAAGCTGATGCTGGCGAGAGTCAAGAGGATGCATTGAGTAAAGGGTCACTTAGCTTCATTTAAAAATAATCTCAGCAAAAGGCCTTGCACTATTACAGTCATATGGATAGGAAATGTCAGGCTCGGCGCCTGTGGCTCAACGGGCTAAGGCTCCAGCCATGTACACCTGAGCTGGCGGGTTCGAATTCAGCCCGAGCTCCCAAAACAACAATGACGGCTGCAACCAAAAAATGGATAGGAAATGTTCAGTAAGTGACAGTGATGGGAAATACGAGGCCAGTAGTGGGGTAACGTATTGTGGAGTTTCTGGTGATTTGGGGGCTCCAGGTTCATCATCATTATGAGACCCTTGACATCAGTCTGCTTTGGAAATGGAAATTGCTTTTCAGTTCTTTTCGGTTAATAATAACTTTTTCGGTTATTATTGTGATTATCAGTACAGCTAGACTTTAAGTTATCTGAGGGTAGGGATGATCGCACCCTGTCCATGACTAGCACTCTCAAACACACGTGATGTAATGGACAGAGCCCTGGAGCGAGGCTGAGCTCCGCTACACACTTGGAGAGTCATGCACACTAGGAGACTCCGGTCAGCCCTACACACTAGGAGAAGCCATGAACCCTCTCAGGGACTCTCTTTGTCTCCAGATTCTACGGAACCTTTCAATTCTAGCCTTGTGGAGCAGTAAAAACCATCATAAGTGGTTGTTAACCATTTTGGGGCCACAGAAACGATGATAATAAACCTTGAAGTTTCTCTTTCCAAAGCAATGCATGTGCCTTTCCTATTCCCAAAAATATTGCAGATAATTTCCAGGGTACTACATTTCTAAAGTCCGCCCCTTATCTAAGTGATTTCTGATTATTCATTTATGAAAAATTTGAGTTCCTACCAGGCTGCAGACCCTGTTCTAGGTATTAGGATGATGTCAATTGTCCCAGGTCTTCATGGAAAAAGTCACATTTTTAAATGCAAAAATCAATCCATAGCTTAGTCGGAAAGGTTTGACAACATATTAATGGCAATCTTAGTCAGAAATCTCAGATGTTAACCCCAGAAAGCATAAATATATTGGGAATATGGCAGCTGTCTAAAATTAGTTCTTTCCAGCACCTTGAAGACAAGAGATTCGTTTTCTTGCTGAGACTTTTGCTCCCTAGTTGCAGAACTATGAAAAGTTCACATTTTCACCTGGGGTGAGAAAGGATGAATCTGACCTTGACCGACATATGTTTCAGGACAGACAGGGTCACAGGCTCTGGAGTCGTTTAGAACTGGATGTAAATCCAGGGTCTGAAACTGACTGACTGTTTAACAAGGTAAACACTTGGGCGAGTTACTTGACCTTTCTGAACTTCAGCTTCCTGATCTGTAAAGTGGGAATAATAATGACCAGCTCACTGAAGCGTTTACAGGAATTATTTTCTATGCGTAAAGCTGGGTAACCCCACAGTACTCCCTACATGATACAAAGCCACAAATGCTGTGTTCATCTTCCTCTAAAGGTAATCCCTGCTCCCATCAGGAGTTTCTTGGGTGGACATTTGGAAAGTCCCCGAGGCTCTGTGATCTCAGGCGTTTTCCCGCCCGTGTCCTGGAGCCTCCGCCCCCTCACCTGTTCGCTCTCGGCTGTAGGCTCGGTTTTCGAACTTGCCGCTCCTTGTGGTTATGGACACGTTGTAGAGGCGGCCCGGGGTGAGCGAGCTGAAGGAACATTCGCTGACGGACTTGGCGATGACGAGGGACTGGACCACCGTGCCGTGGTGAGAGAGTGTCACCATGTAGCTGTCCACGTCGCCGGCTGCGGGCAGCCAGGACACGCTGAGATAGTCGTTCCGGCCAGAGTTGTTCACCGTCACGCCACTCACGCTGGAAGGGACTGTGATTTTAAAAGGCGAGAATTTTTAAAAAAGAAAAACATAATCAAATATTCGAGTCATCCTTTGCGGTCAGCAAAACCACAGACTCAGGGGGATCTAATCTGGTCACAAGAGGTCACAGAAGTGAGAGGCTCTGGTGTCAGCATCGGGCAGCCGAGGTTTCCATCAGAAGGTGGATGGAAGATAGTGTGAGGGGCCTCGGGGTGCCGCCTGGACACGAGGCCCCACGGCCGCACTGCCGGGGCTCCTGTCTGGGAAGTATTGAAGTGGAGGCGTCTTCATGAGCACATGTCGGGGGCTCTCTGCACACGTAGCAGGGCCAGTGAATCCACTCGAGCCAAAGGCACCACAAAGCAAAGACAGTTGAGGGGAAAGGGGAAGAAGGCAGAGAAGCCTTCCTGAAGTTCCTACAGCCCCCAGCACAGCTCCCGTCTTTAACAGCTGACACGTGTACACCCAGAGCCGCTGTTCTCCCTTAGCAAAGCATCTCCTGCCCTCTAGTGGCAAGAAATAAGCCTGAAAAGCCATCCTGGGAGCAAGACACCCCCAATGGGACCAACTGTGGGCAGAGAGCTGTTACCGCGACGATGGCCTTTCTGATGTTACTCAGAACCATTTGCACATCACTTGGAGTTTAGTGCCACAGATATTTACTGAGAACCTACTCTTTGCCAGGTATATAAAAATGGAAAAGGCATGGATGTCTTTAAGGAGTTCCCCGGCTAGAATAATACTTAGCAAATTAGTACTGTTGTATTAAGTCTAAGTAATGCTGCCTTAGTGAACAGTGCACATGAACCGCAGATGATTTTTATCCCTAGTTGAGCTACTTAGCTAAACGTTTTCATATGGTTGTCAACAGGATCTAACGTGCTCTGACACTGGAGTTAACCCCAAAGTTTCCATTACACTTAAAAGCACTTATTCAACACCAAAAATTATGAACATCACTCTATTGGCCCAAATACATGGATATTTTTTAGATATAAAGTTGTGCTTTTGACCATAAGGTTTTTTAAGGCTACTTAAGGGAAGCAGTGACCCTAAGATTTATATATGATTTATATATTTCCTCTCCTCCCCTCCCCCTTCTTCCTTCTTTCTTTCCTTCCAGACTCCATCTAACCACCCAACAGGCTTGTTGGTGGCTTTCAAAAGCAACTTCTGCTTATTTATTTATTTTTTGAGTCACAGTCTCACTCTGTCACCCTGGGTAGAGTGCTGTATCATCATAGCTCATAGCAACCGCAAACTCCTGGGTTTAAGCAATCATAATCCTCTTGCCCCAGCCTTCCCAGTAGCTGGGACTACAGGCATCTGCCACAATGTCGGGCTAGTTTTTCACTCTTGATCAGGCTAGTCTCAAATTCTTGAGCTCAAGCAATGCACCTGCCTCGACCTCTTAGAGTATTAGGATTACAGGTGTAGCCACCGTGCCCAAGCTCTTCTGCTTATTTTTTTACTTTTTTGAGACAGAGCCTCAAGCTGTCACCCTGGATAGAGTGCTGTGGCATCACAGCTCGCAGCAACCTCCAGTTCCTGGGCTCAAGCGAGTCTCCTGCCTCTGCCTCCCAAGTAGCTGGGACTACAGGCGCCTGCCACAACGCCCGGCCATTTTTTGGTTGCAGCCGTCTTTGTTGTCTGGCGGGTCCAGGCTGGATTCGAACCCGCCAGCTCAGGGGTATGTGGCTGGCGCCTTAGCCCGCTGAGCCACAGGTGCCGAGCCCTACTTATTTTTTAAGCACAACTAGTTGTTCACTATTTCCTTCTTCCTACTGCTCAGCTAGACTGTATTTCCCAGGCTCCCTTGCACCTGTTACTGAGTCATTCCAGTCAAAGCAATGTTGGTGGCAGTGATGATTCTACATCTAGTTTGGAAATCTGTACCACCTGCCCTCCATTCTCTGGAGAGATGGGAAGAATTCTGAGGACCTAGCAGCAGGGGTGTCCAATGTTTTGGCTTCTGTGCACCACACTGGAAGAAGAACAGTTGCCCTGGGCCACATGTTAAGTACACAAACACTAACAGATGGTGAGTCAAAAACAAAAACGGTCCGTGCATGTTTGTGACATCCACCACCACCTATAAGCAAAAAAAGTCCTCACATAATCCACATGTGGCCCATGGGCCATGGGTTGGACACCCTGGAAGGAAGAGCCACAGATGATAGGAGGCTGAATTGCTGCTCGGAGAACCAACTAATAGAGGCGTCCACTCAGGAACACCCACATCATAGAGTGAAGCGTGTCCAGCTTAACTGATACAACTGCAGCTCACCGGGAAATGAATACAAGGTCCTCCTTCACACCGCTCCTCGACTTCGTTTCATTTCTCCTTTTCTACTCTGACACCCAGAGTCGGGGTGAATTATTCCATATGGATTCAAAATTATAGGTTTAGAGAAATACGTAAATGGCAGAGCTAGGATCAGAATCTAGGCTTCCTGGTTTCCAGGCTAAGATTTTCAGCACTGCCATCCCCAACAATGCTTCACTGATGGATGGTGCCAAGAACCACTGACGAGAGGAAAGAAGGTACCAGAAGAAAGTCGCAGGCAACAGGGTCAGCTGCCACAGAGGGAGGGAAATGGTGATACACCAGTGAATTTCTACCAGGACTATGAAACATTTTTCAGTGACTTAGTTGATTTTCTGGGACAGTGAATGAGGTTAACATTTTTTGGGTTCATTAATAGTAGGTGAGATTCATAATTTTAGGAAGAGGTACATTTATGATGCCTGCAGCTGATGCTCAGAATCTAAGGATTGGAGATATCGAAGAAGGAGCCTGAAATTCAACTTACAACGAGTATATAAAATTAAGTAGGCAAGGTCATGAATATGAAAAAGAGCGAGAGATACTTTGAGCTTTTTGTTTTGCTTTTAAAATCTCAGTACTTGTTTACCTTAACTGGGAGATAAACATTTCAAAGGAAATCACTTGGGTCTCAAGTGATCATCACGCCTTTGCAAAGGTTTTCAGGAGTTCTGACATGTTTATTGGCGATCATAGAAAATTCAGGATTCATTTTTTCCTGCCCTCATTCATCACTAATTTCCATTCCATGCACTTTCTAGATGGTATTTAAACCCGGCTTTTAGGAAGGCCAAGATGAGTCTGTTTCTAGGATGTTTAAAAAAATTCTCGAATGTTCTGTTTGGGGGTCCCAGGTACCCAGATTTCCGTAAGTCATAGGCGCGCACATCTCCATTCTCACCTGTTCGTCCCTCCACCACCACTTGCCGAGAGGAGACCCCTCCGCTCACTGTCGTGACCACCACGGAGTAGAGGCTGCCGGATTTGAGGGAGTGGAAGCCGTACCAGCTGGTCTCACTGGAAACACTTTCATTTTTGATGACCACATTTTCGTGGATCAGTAAGACTTGGTAAGATTCTGCGTCTCCCAGTGCCTGAGTCCAGTTAGTAAACAGACTACTGGTCATCCCTTGGTTGGCCACGTGCAAGCCAGTAACTTGGGCAGGCACTAAAACACAAGTAGACAGGAGACAAAACAATGACACTTAGTCACCCCAAGGAAGTGTAAAGAAATTGAGTCAAAAAGGGAGACAGACTTGAAAGTGCCAGAAATAATCTTTCTGTTGTTGCCATAGGCTCTCAGTTCTATTTCCTGTGGCATAAGGAGAACCACCCCTACAGAGGCTCAGCTGCTTTGAAAGGCTGCTTCGATGGGAAATCAAGGATGAGATGATGCATGCTTGGTAAGTAGGCTTGATTTTAATTTCAAACCCTGACAGCTGTTTTTTCTGAAGCCCCATCAGGATGCAAAGCCATTAGATCAACCTGGGCTAATGGTTGTTCTGGGGTGGTATCGGGAAGTTCCTTCAACCTGATAATTAAGTCATGGTCTAGCAAACCGGTTAGTTTTTATAGGCACATTCTCAAAAGGGCCATTATTATTATACGACATGCATGAAAATGCTACAATAATAAAAAATAGTATTATGATGTATAAAAATAATAATTACAATTATAGTTACTACTGAATGCCTACCAGTTAAGTGCCAGTTATGCTCTATAAAAAAGGTGATATGCTTTATAAAAATTATGTTATTTGATACTCATTGAAAATGGTAAAGTTGATGTTATTATTTCCCTTTATTAAGGAGGAAACCAAAAATCATAAAATGTAAGTAATTTATCCTGTATCACAGGGCGGACACATAGTCAACCTGGGGTCCAAAGCTAGGTCTGTCTAACTCCTAACCCTTTTCCTAATTAGCAATGATTGCAACTTCCAACCCATCCCTTAACAAATCTTACACACAGATCTTGAAGTTGGTGCTTGATCGAAATACATTCTTCTTGGTGTCTCTGTCCTCGATTATGATAACCAAAGGGATTTGAAACTTAGCACTCCTCTTTGTAAAGTTCACTGACTTTGGATTAAGATATAATACAAACATATTTATTAAAAAATGCTACTACACATGCATTAGAAGATTCCATTCTAACTACAATGGCGAAAACAATTTTGAAAAAAAAAACCAAGATTGAGGAGTAGCATCATTGGATTTTACTAAAAAGCAACAATAATCAAGCCAACGTGACCCTGGCAAAGGATAGAGAGATGCATAGATTGATGAGAAAGAATTGAGAGCCTAGAAATAGACCAACAATATGTAGTCCGTTGAGTTTTTAGAGAGAAAGGATAGTCTTTTTAACAAATAGGGCTAGAATTATTAGATATCTATATGCAAAGAAATAAACCTTTGCCCATATCTCATGCCATATATAAAAATTAACTGAAAGCAGATTACAGACCAACATTTAAAACCTAAAACTGTAAAACTTCTAGGAGAAAATCTTTGTGACCTTAGGTTAGGCAAAGATTTTTTTAAATACAACACGCAAAGCATAATCTATAAAAAAATTTATAAACTAGATATCAGAATTAAAAAGTTGGGATCAGTAAAATATGTTAATAAAATAGTGAAAAGATAAGCCGCAGACTGGAAGAAGACATTTTCCTCACACATTTTGGACAAAGAACTTGTGTCTAGAATAAAGAACTCTCAGGCTGGGTACAGTGGCTTATGCCTGTAATCCTAGCACTGTAGGAGGCCAAGGTGGGAGGATTGCTTGAACTCAGGAGTTGGAGACCAGCCTGAGTAAAAGCGAGACCCTATCTCTACCAAAAAGTAGAAAAACTAACTGGGCACTGTTGTGGACGCTTGTAGTCCCAGTTGGTCAGGAGGCTGAGGCAAGAGAATTGCTTGAGCCCAAGAGTTTGAGGTTGCCATGAGCCATGATGACACCATGGCACTCTACCCAGGGTGACAGAGTAAAACTCTGCCTCAAAAAACAAAACAAAACAAAACAAAACACTCTCAAAGCTCAATGATAAAAAAACAAATAAACAAAAACTACTTTAAAAATGGGCAGGATGTTTGAACAGAAATTCTCCAAAGAAGATAAATGTATGGCAAATAAGCATTTGAAAGGATTCTCAAAACCATTAGACGCTAGGAAAAGGTAAGTAAAACCACATGAGACGCCACTACACACCTATTAGAATGGTTGAATTTTAAAACCAAAAAGCTGGCTCAGCGCCTGTGGCTCAACGGGCTAAGGCGCCAGCCACGTACACTTGAGCTGGCGGGTTTGAATCCAGCCTGGGCCCACCAAACAACAATGACGGCTGCAACCAAAAAATGGCCAGGCATTGTGGCGGGCACCTGCAGTCCCAGCTACTTGGGAGGCAGAGGCAGGAGACTCGCTTGAGCCCAGGAATTGGAGGTTGCTGTGAGTGGTGATGTTACAGCACTCTATCCAGGGTGACAGCTTGAGGCTCTGTTTCAAAAAAAAAAAAAAAGCTGACAACACCATGCTGTTGAGGATGTGGAGAAAGTGGAAATCTCATACCTTGTTGGCAGTAACATAAAAATTTTACAACCACTTTGGAAAACAGTTTGGCAGTTTCTCACCAAGTTCAACACACCCTTCCCATAAATATGACCCAGCACTATGGGAGGTAGGAATGATGAAAACTTCTCCCTGAGTGATGGGCTAAATACCAAGAAAATTCCTTCTATAAACACAACTAGACGTGGTGAATAAAATGTAAACATGCTAACAAATCAGTGAGTTATTAGGAATGTAAGGACTTCCCAGAGGCTGAAAAGTAAGGTGATAGAGAGGTAACTAATTACTGAAGTGAACTGTTGTCTTCAGAGCATCTTTCAGACTTAATTTTAAGCTTCTATTTGTGGTCTTACTTGCAGGGTCTTGGAGACAGGAGGTAAATTGTAGGACTTTTCTAGGCTGAAGACGTTCATAGGTGACCCTGCACGACACTGGGTCTTTACAGGCTACATTCTAAGTGTAAGGTAAATAAAAGTGTCCTCTCTACCTTCCAAACCACCTTGTTAGTAGTGGGTGGGGGGAAAACTTTTCTCTGAGCATCGATAATCTTAAGACAATATCAATGTGTTTGTAATCAGAACTCATAAAAGCTGAATGATCAAGAAAACCTTAGGTTGACAATTTAGATTAAAGTAGGTCTGGTTTGATAGTAGTCCTGCCCACCTGAAAGAAAAGTGAAAGAAAATTCTTTCTGAAATCCACATTCAAATGAAGCCTCAAAGAATTCCCACAGGATAAAATTCTAGGGAATAGACCTTACGGTATAAGAAATCACAAACATTTAAGGAAAGAGAGTATCGTGAACAAAAAGTAGGAAAAGCAACAGACAAGAGGATGTACTTCCTAAATTACCATGCACAGAATGGGAAATAAACATTGTTAATTTTCACATAGCAACCAAAGAGGAGAATGAAAATATCAGTAAACAGCAGTAGCACATAACATAGATTTGAAAGAGAGGCAAAGGCAATGTTAAAGGGAAGCACACAACAAGTAAAATTCAACTCTCAAGAGGTAGACTTAACATAGATTAGACAGAGCTAAAAAAAGAAAAGGATTAGTAAACTAAAACACAAAGAGGCCAGACATGGTGGCTTACACCTGTAATCCCAGCACTCTGGGAGGCTGAGGCAGGAGGATTGCTTGAGCTCAGAAGGTTAAGACCAGCCTGAGCAAGAGCGAGACCCTGTCTCTACTAAAAATAGAAAAACGGAGGCAGGAGGAGCCCAGAAGTTTGAGGTTGCTGTGGGCTATGATGACACCATGGCACTTAACCAGGGCAACAGAATAACACTATGTCTCAAATAAAAAAAAAATACTAGGCTCGGTGCCCATAGCACAGTGGTTGGGGTGCCGGCCACCTATACCAAGCCTGGCGGGTTCAGACACAGCCTGGGCCAGCTAAACAGTAATAGACAACTGCAACAACAACAAAAATAGCCAGGTGTGTGGTGGGTGCCTGTAGTCCCAGCTACTTGAGAGGCTGAGGCAAGAGAATCACTTAAGCCCAAGAGTTTGAGGTTACCGTGAGCTGTGACGCCACAGCACTCTACCAAGGGTGACGAAGTGAGACTGTCTCTAAAAAAAAAAAAATACTAAAACAAAGAAATGAGGAAATTATCAAGACTGTAGTCCAGAGAGCAAATACATGGAAAATATGAAATATAAAAATACATTTGTGTGCGTGTTCTAGAATAGCAGAAGGAGACGGGGGTGGGAGGGGTGGGGGGATGGGGCGAGAGGTACAGAAAAGGCCAGAGGCAATATTTCAGAGTGACTAGCTGAGAATTTCCAGGATTGTTGAAAGATAATAATCTGAAAGTAGGAAAATCTCAAGCAAGGAAAACAAAAACACATCTGCGTCCAGACCATTACTGTGAAAGCAACTGAACACCAAAGAATGGCTCTTAAAACCAGGTAAACAGACTAATTCCTCACAGAGGAACATAAACTAGACGGACAGCTGACATTTGAACAGCAGCAGCAAATGACAGAAAGCCTTCAATGATATCCTCAATGTGCGAAGAGAAAATAACTTTCCCCATGGAACTGAAATCTGTGGGAACTGTCTTTCGAGTCTGAGAGCTATATAAAGGCATGCCCAGCCGGGCACAGTGAGGGCATGTGTAGTCCCCGCTGCTCAGGAGGTTAGCAGGAGGATCACTCAAGCCCAGAAGTTTCAGGCCACCCTGGGCAACACGGTGAGACTCTGTGCCTAAAAATAAATATACAGGGTGTCCACACAGTTCGTGTGCAATCGCACATGAATAAATAAAAATGCCATCCAGAAGAAAAGGAAAAATGGAGAGAGTTTGTCCCTAGAAATTTTCAGTAAAGAAATCTAAAGAATATTCTCCAGGGTGAAGGAAAATAATCTCAGATGGAATTTCCGAGATACAGGAATAAAAAATGCGGGAAAAGATGATAAACTGATAGGTAAATCTAAACAGATTTGACTGTATAAAACAGTAATTCCATTTTTTTTTTCTGGCAGGGCTAAATAAAAGAGAGAAATGAAGTACAGGACGAAAGTCGTCTATGAGATGAACAGGGAATCTTGGTAATGACTTTGCTCCCCACTCCACTGGGGAGACAGGAGCCACCGGAGGGCAACTAGGTCAGGCTTGGGCTGTGATCCCAGCCCTGCCTGGGAGACCGAGGCAGGAGGATCCCTGGAGCTTAGGAGTTGGAGACCAGACAGAGCAAGGGCAAGACCCCGTCTCTACTAAAAATAGAAAAATTAGCCGGGCGTTGTGGTGCACACCTGTAGACCCAGGTACTTCAGAGGCTGAGGCAGGAGGATCCCTTCAGCCCAGGAGTTTGAGGTCGCTGTGAGCTGGGCTGACACCCACGGCACTCTAGCCTGGGCAACAGTGAAACTCTGGCTCAATCAAAGAAAAAAAGAAAGAAAGATAGAAAAGAAAAGAAGACAACTGCTCACTGCCCCATCCGTTCACCTCCTGGCATCTCACACGTAGACGCTTTCCGAACTGACCCTACTTTAGCTGAGATCCTTTCTAGAACCAGTTCCCTCACTTGGGCTCCAGATCCAAGTACCTTTCACTCTTCAAAGAATAACTGCAGCAATTCTTCCCTCTCTTTACACCTTCATCATCCCTCTTCTCTTCTAGATCCCATCGGCATAAATCATGCTGTTACTTCTATCCTGAAAACGGAATCTTCCTTTCAACGATACTCCCGTTTTAGATGCTGTCCTATTTCTCTGCTCTCCTTGGCAACCTTGGAAGGGCTGTTCTTTACTCTGTTTCAAGTTTAGCAAAATAAACCCAAGCAAAGTAAAAAGAAGGAGCTAATAAAGACGTGAAAATAAGTAAACCATAAAACAAATACAATGCAAGGGACCCCAAAACCACACTCAGGTTATAACAGGTACTTAATATTTATAAACTGCATGTCAAATATCAAATAATTTAGCAAAGAGAACACTTTGAAATCTAAAATGTGTACACATGATTTACCCGTCCTTCCTTTTATGGAAGAGGAATTTTGCAAGTCTCCACTAATGCTGGTGACCGTGGCCTTGTATTCCCGTCCAGGCACCAGGTCGGTGAAAGTGAACTCTTTGGCATCTCTGGAGAGCGGCTTGTGGATGAGCAGGAGGTCTCTGTCGGCGAGGGAAACGGTGTACTTCTCCCATTCTGCTGCCGGGGTCTGCCACATGATGCCCAGCGAGGTTTCGTTGGCATGCTTGACTCGAAGCTGCAGGACAGCCAGGGGGGCTGGGGAAAGACCACGGAGACCAGGGTCAGTGCTCGTCCGAGACACACGCCTGGAACACCCTTCTGAGAGCCATTCCCTCCTATCCTGAAGAGTGCTCCACTTCAGCATTGTTTTAAATGAATGCTTGCAAGGATTAAAAGAAGAAAAAGCAGGCCAGGCACAGTGGTTCACGCCTGTAATCCTCTGGGAGGGCGAGGCAGGTGCATCATCTGAGCTCAGGGCTTTGAGACCACCTTGAGCAGAGTGAGAACCCCATCTCTAAAATTAGCCGGGCGCTGGGTGTAGTCCCGGCTACTCGGGAGGCTGAGGCAAGAGAATTGCTTGAACCCGAGAGTTGGAGGTTGCTGTGAGCTGTGATGACACCACAGTACTCTACCCAGGGCAACAGAGTGTCTGTCTAATAAATAAATAAATAAATAAATAAATAAATAAATAAATGACTTATGACAAAAATCTTTGTTCATGTAACATAACCAGGAATAAGGACTCAAAAGAATACTACTGGAAACCACCTCACTGGAAGGCGTCATTCATTTTTGACCACACTATTAAGAGTTTATCTCTTCATACAGGTTCTGTAATACAAACATTATTTGATCTAATCTTGTCATCCACAAAAACCACAAAGCAGAGTCTATGTTTGAGTATGTAGGTGGAGGTAGGAGAATGTGTTACCCCCATACAGGTTGGAGTATGTAGGTGGAAGTAGGAGAATGTGTTACCCCCTATATGTTTGAGTATGTAGTAGAGTTAGGAGAATGTGTTACCCCCATATAAGTTGGAGTATGTAGGTGGAGGTAGGAGAATGTGTTACCCACTATATGTTTGAGTATGTAGTGGAGTTAGGAGAATGTGTTACCCCCATACAGGTTGGAGTATGTAGGTGGAGTTAGGAGAATGCGTTACTCCTGTATATGTTTGAGTATGTAGTGGAGTTAGGAGAATGTGTTACCCCCATATATGTTGGAGTATGTAGGTGGAGGTAGGAGAATGTGTTACCCTCATATATGTTGGAGTATGTAGGTGGAGTTAAGAGAATGTGTTACCCCCTATATGTTTGAGTATGTAGTGGAGTTAGGAGAATATGTTACCCCCATACAGGTTGGAGTATGTAGGTGGAGTTAGGAGAATGTGTTACCCCCTATATGTTGGAGTATGTAGGTGGAGTTAGGAGAATGTGTTACCCCTTATTGTTGGAGTATGTAGGTGGAGGTAGGAGAATGTGTTACCCCCTATATGTTTGAGTATGTAGGTGGAGTTAGGAGAATGTGTTACCCCCATACAGGTTGGATTATGTAGGTGGAGTTAGGAGAATGTGTTACCCCCGTGTATATTGGAGTATGTAGGTGGAGTCAGGAGAATGTGTTACCTCTGTAACTTGGAAAGACCGAGTTTTTTGCTGTGTTTCCGAGGTGGGGATGCCGATGTGAGTGGCGAGGCAGCAGGTGAGGAGTCAAAGCAACTGATAAAAGACCCCCTTACCTAAAGAATCAAAACTGCTCCCCACTCCTTTAAAAGACTTCTTCATTACAATTTATAGGAGACTTTCAGAGCAAAGTGTTGGTCCCACCAAAAAAACTAATTATGAAAATATCAAGTGTGTAAAATTTCATCATGTATCAGAGACATTGTCTCTAATTCCATTGTAATTGAGTCCCTGACTCTGCAACTTCCCTCCTCAGTACATAGAAGTAATTTGGTTATTTACATCAAGGCCTACTTCAAATGCAAACGGAGAAAAATTCTCCTGAGAATTATGCCAACATGCACAAAAGTGAACCCGGGAGTCTGAGGTTGCCGTGAGCCCCTTCTGTCCCCTTGATCTTACATCTCCAAGTAATTTGAGGTTAAGTGAGAAATTATTGCCGAAGACATAGATGCTTGTCCTGTGAAATACTAAAACTCGCTTGGTTTAAGCTGATCGTGGTCTTTGATCACCATCCAGGGGATATTTGGAAGATGAAAAGATTTCTGGAAGACCTGGCTGGCAAGCGGGGGTGTCTCGACTCTTTTTTCGATGTGTTCTTGTAAGAAGAACATTGAATTGACGCAGTTCTTTCTCTACTGCCAGGCAAGACTCAGAGAGAAGGTATTTGAATTTCACTCCAAGTGTGGAGTGTTTCACATCACAGGGATTATCAGAGAAGTGTTCAACTTGGAAGGGAAATGCTCCTAATAGAAAGTTGTGAAACAGTCTCAGAGAAGGTGTGATTTGCTTAAGGAATTGCAGTATAGGCAAGAATACCAAGGCCCATGTTCAGTAGCCTCCTCTTACCCGTCTCCAAACCCCAAACAGATCTTTTCCCATTTTAATGGCTCTTCCTTGGTCCCTGAAATCCCCACAGGTCAACTTCAGGTCAGGGCAATGGTCCCTTGATACTTATCACCAGAAAGTCTCAGAATATCTATTCTTGTGGCGTTTAAAATGTCTTTCTTTGGGCGGTGCCTGTGGCTCAAAGGAGTAGGGCGCTGGCCCCATATGGTGGAGGTGGGGAGTTCAAACCCAGCCCCGGTCAAGAACCGCAAAAAAAATAAAATAAAATGTCCTTCTTTTATAAAATAATGGAATTACCAGTGGAAGTGGATTTTTAATGTTCTAATTTGACATATTAAGTGTTAGCTACTCTATGTGGGTCTGCAAGTCTGCAATATCTCAAATTCAGGGACACCAGCCTATGACATCGGCAGCCACGTGAGTTACTCGGGAGAGGGAACAAATTCAGATTCCACCTCCTTCTATTGGTCAGCACCACCTCCATTATTAGCTCACCTGTTCTGCCCTGGCAACGCTCAGAATTCTTCAGATTTCCACTCTCAACCGCGACTTCTACCTGGTACTGTCTTCCTGGGATGAGCCCCAGGTCGCCCGTGACGTAGTGTGTCACCTCCTTGGCCAGGGTGGTGTTGAGCAGGGCCACTGATTCGTTGAAGAGCAAGACACGGTACTGCTCCCAGTCTCCAGCAGGGGGCGACCAGGTCACCTTGAGAGACCTCGCCCCACTGTCATTGACCTCCAGGTTCCCAACTTTATCTGGAACTAAAAGGTGGAAGGGTGTCAACCAGGAGATACTACAAACCAAAAGTAAGGAGAGGAATTTACTTTTCATGGGCAACAGTACTGGTGGGGGGGCAGGGGGCACAATCTCTCCCATTCAAAACGTTTATACCCCCTTGTGATGTCTGTAGATTGCAAATGAATGCTCTTTCTTCATCTTGGAGATATTTGACACTCAAGAAATGTACGCTAAAATCATGTCAGTAAATATCTTAGTAATATTTAGTGATGTGATCTTCTGTAGCCCGGTTAATAATCTAGCCATGGGAATGCATTTTTTTAATTGATTGCACTCTAGTCCTGGGGACAATATTGACATTCTAATGATGGCGGCATCTTTGGGAAGTGATACTGGATCTTGTGGTCAGGAAGCATTCCTCTTGCTCTTTTCCCACTGAAAAGATTCATCTTCTTGCAGTAATAGCTCTGATTTTTAAACTTTTTTTTTTTTTTTTTTGTCTTAAAATCATTCAAGATCTCTCCATAAACTACAGAGTAAACTGTCAGGTCCGTTGCTCGGACGTGAGGCTCTTCACGTTCAGACCCCAGCCTTCCAGTCTTCACCCTCCCTCCCGCCCCACCCCTGGGAAAGCGGCTCCAGGTGTGTGTCCTGCAGACTCGGTGCCTTTGCTTGTACTGTTCCTCCCACTTCAGATGCCCTTCCCTCTTTTCCTTATTCATTTGCCAAGAAAATCACATTTTTAAGGTCCCACTGAAAAGCCATTTCCTCCAAATTTTTACCACTTTTCTGAGAGAGAATTTTGCTCTCTTTCCTGTCTGATCATATAAGCCCTTTCTTGGGATTTTTAGTAGCACAGAGAATGTGGACTGTGGAATCAAACAGCCTGGTTTAAATTCTCGCTCCCCCACCTACTGGCCGGGTGACTCTGGGAAAGTGATTTGACTTGTATGAGTTACCTGTAAATTGGGGACAAGAACAGGGCATCCGTCACAATTTTCTTTTGAGAACTAAATGAAATAGCGGATGTAAAGTTCTCATCAGTGCTTGATACGCGGAAATATCAATACTGTTGTAATTATTAAAATGTGTTTTTTTTTTGTTTTTGTTGTGCATCTAACTCTATCTATGTGACTGAGATGGAACCTCTCTAAAGCAAGTGTCAGCAAACGTTCTGTAAGGGCCAGACAGTGACTATTTCGGGCTTTGCAGGCCACATACAGTCTGCATCTCATAGTTCTCTTGATTATCTTTTTGTTTTCGGAAGCCTTTAAAGATGTAAAAGCAACTCTCAGCTTGGGGGTTAATCAAAAAAAGGCCACAGAGCATATCTGGTTTCAGAGGGTACAGTTTCCTACCTCCTGCCTTAAAGGCAAGTAGCTCGTCTCTTCCATTCTAACTATGCCCAGAGCTCCCAGTATGGTAATTTACACACATAAGATGATCATTTGGCAGGCTCGGTGCCCGTAGCTCCATGGTTAGAGCACCAGCCACATACACCGAGGCTGGTGGGCCTGCTCAACAACAATGACAACTGAAACAAAGAAATAGCAGGGTGTTGTGGTGGGCACCTATAGTCCCAGCTACCTGGGAGGCTGAGACCAGAGAATCACTTAAGCCCAAGAGTCTGAGGTTGCTGTGAACTGTGACGCTACAGCACCCTACAGAGAGTGACATAGTAAGACTCTGTCCCTCATCCCCAAAAGAAAAGATTATCATTTGGCCACATAAATTAATAAAGTTATGTATGAAAACATGATTAAGTGCTAACTGGTCCTCACTATAAGACTGGATCAGAAATGATTTATCTATTGGTATCAAGGCTAGCATATATACTATGTAAGTGTTGTGACATGAAAAAGTCCAGGGCAGAAATAATACACAGATCCTTTAGGAATCCGCATGTTTGCTTGAGTAACTCAGATGAATACAACTAACCCTCTGCCTTACTCTGCATATTGGCCCACAGAATCATCAGTCACATGGACGCTACTTCCTAGGCAAGAAAAGACATTTTCCTTGCAACTTATTTTTGTCCTATGCTAAGATGGATCTGAGAATTGTTTGTGTAACCCAAGAATATACCGGCACCCAAGACTCACATGTTCTGCCCACTGCCATCTTCTGAGCAGACAGTTCACCAGAGACACTGATGACGGTAACTTGGTAAAGCCGTCCAGGGGCTAAGTCTCTGAAGTGAGTGTCAGTGACCTCGGGTGCTAGCGCTCGGGATTCCTTGATGGCCCCTCGGTGATACAGGCTAATGTTGTAGGAATCCACATTTCCAGGAGGTCTTTGCCACTTGACTCGGAGGGTGGTCAAACTGCCCTCATTGGTCACCTTCAGATTTGAGACTTCCATGGGGGCTAATCAGAAAAGAATGGAAAAGAGATTTTTATTCAGGATATTTTACCAGGCCTGTGACAAAACTTTGACTGGATTTTAACTTCTGCAAGTTAAAATCTGCAAGCCACACTCCTTGCTCAGAAGAAAACAACCACTTCAAGAGGCAAAAATAATACTATAAAACCAAGTGAAGGCTGTCTGTTTAGTGGTCAGGGCATTATCCTGGTGTCAGGAGCAGGATTCAGGTTCAGACGTGGCCATCGATCAGCTGGGAAACTCCGGGCAGCTCTCTCTGGATCACTAAGCCTAGAGTTCCTTATCGGCAAATGAGGCTTGGTTCTTTCCAGATAGGAAATTCTTTAAGTGGGATGTATAAAACGGCCTATCATCTGTCTAATTCTTTCTCGTCTTTATGTATTTAACAATATCAAGCACATAATGACTGTTCAATAGATTGGTGATTATAAAATTCTGTAAAATACTTTGTCTTTTATACTAATTTATGATAAAGTTAAAGAGCTATGTTACTATTTCATCAAAAGAAAATGATTATAGAGGAGGTTTCCTTTGGTGAATATTTTTTCTACCTCTTGTCCATGGGCTTCACCAAGGGTATTGAAAAGTATAATGAGGCTATAATGCAATCCTAGCCTGTAATCGCGCCTGTAATCCTCACACTCTGGGAGGCTGAGGTGGGTGGATTGCTTGAGCTGAGGAGTTCAAGACCAGCCTGAGTGAGAGTGAGACCCCATCTCTACTAAAAATGAAAAACTGAGGCAAGAGGATGGTGTAAGCCCAAGAGTTAGAGGTTTCTGTGAGCTATGATGCCATGGCACTTTACTAGGGGCAACAAAGTGAGACTCTGTCTCAAATAAAATAAAAAGAAAGAAAGAAAAGCTATAAAGGATGATGCCCAGGAGTGTCTGCTTTATTTGAATAATGATAACATAGGGCAATAATGGGAACAGCCAGGGCAGCAATCCACTGGCCGGGCTGTGCAAGGATGACGTCTACACCCAGGGGCAGTTCCAGGCCCCTTTTATATGGGCCCCAGGGGGCAGGCACATGCTTGTTTGGAAAGTTAGGGTAGTTCAGTTGGGAAATTCTCAGGGGTGGGTTAGCCAGATCCTTAGGAGGAAGAGGGAAAGGGTTTGTGTATGGATATGCCAGGCCCCCCAACAGGTATAATATAAATTAATGGGGTTTCACTAAAGGAATGAGTGCAGCCCATTGATCTTGCAGTTGGGAGCGGAACGTGTTTCTTGACGGACATAAATAACTCTTACGATGAAATATATATGTTCTCCAGCAACGTCTACACCTCTTTGAAGTATGTTCTGAAGGTCATATAAATGTACAGATGTCTTCAAATATCCTTCTCGCCAGCCTCTTACAGTTCTAGAAATTCTCCCCACTAGAGCAAGTTGTAAGGTACTAAATATTTTAGATTTTCTCTTAAAATTAGGTAACTTACCAAGAGAGGGGCCGTAATAACACATTAGTCCTGCCGGAAGTACTAGCATCTACTAATATAAGCTCCGTGAGAACGGACACTCTCCTCTCTGGGATATTGTTATACACAAACCCGCAGAGCCCGCGAGTCACTCCCATGTGCATTCTGGCTGAATTAAGGAACGTCTATCAGAATTATTCATTAACACCAGTCTAGGTTACACCGTGAGAACAGCACCTATGGCATTTGGCCCCAGGACGTATTTTGTGGGACAAATGGAAATGACTGTCACGTGGGGGTAGGTCTATGTATCATCCTAAGAAACTAATCCTGGCTCACCCTGGGTGACGTCACCAAGGCAGTGCTGCAGAGAAGCAACATGCCAGGAGATGGGAGTACCGAAAAGGGAAGCTGGGACCGTATCGGCAGTTAACCTTGCCCACCCTCAAACGTTGCCAGGAGCTAGCCTAAACTTTAGAATAAAATGGAGTAGAAAAACAGACATGTAGCAAGAGTCTTCTACAACCTAAATCAATTTCAATTTGCCCTACGTACCATTATTCAAATAACTTCATAAACCTGATTCATTACACACTTCCTTGATCTGAGCTTTATTCTGGTTCCAGATGCTAAGGGCAACTTACCTGTCCTGACGAGTTTCCACCTGTAGTTCTGTAACCCGGCAGCCGCAGTCACAACAGTGAGGTTGTACAGGCGGCCAGGTGTCAGCCCGTGAAAAGCATAGGAAGTAGCGTGTTTGTCCACAGTGCTGCCGTGAACCAGGGTCCCTTTATCCATTAGCATCAGCTGGTACTGTTCCACATTCCCAGCACCAGGGGACCAGGAAATCAGGAGAGAATTCGCTTTTGTGGAAACACCAATGTCTTTCACAGGAGATGGCACTAGGGAGATAAAATGCATGTCCAAAAGGTCACTTATAACCTCCTTATGGAAGACACGGACAAATTTAATTAGAAACCACACATTGATTTATGCCTGTCTTTACATATTGACTTGAGCAACAGCTGTCATGAATAACTGGACTCTGGAAACGTCCGTGGAACCTTCCTTCAGGCTCCAAGTCCACAGGTTAAGGCCGCCTCCACTTACTAGGCATTAAGGTAGCTTTGGGAGGAAGGAAAGAACTGCAGAAGACGAAACACACAGAAATTTAAAAAGAGACAGAACGAGGGAGAGTGAACGTTAGGAAAGAGGTACTTATGGGAGGAAGTAGCCACGTGCTGTAGACATCCTGACTCCCGGCCGCTCCAGGTCACTGACTTTTCACCGCATCAAGGAAGCAAACACTTGTGTCAAGCATAGAATTATTTAGGAAACATCATGCCTTGATGTTATGAGGAGAACATACATACAAAGAAGGAAAACATTTTACAAATACATTTTATGTAGCACTCTGGGAGGCGGAGGTGGGCGGATTGCCTGAGCTCAGGAGTTCAAGACCAGCCTGAGCTACAGTGAGACCCCGTCTCTAAAAATAGCCAGGCGTTGGCTCGGCGCCTGTGGCTCAACGGGCTAAAGCGCCAGCCACATACACCTCAGCAGGCGGGTTCGAATCCAGCCCGGGCCCGCCAAACAACAATGATGGCTGCAACCAAAAAAAATGGTCAGGAATTGTGGCGGGTGCCTGTAGTCCCAGCTACTTGGGAGGCGGAGGCAGGAGACTCACTTGAGCCCAGGAGTTGGAGGTTGCTGTGAGCTGTGATGCCACAGCAGTCTATCTAGGCTGACAGCTTGAGGCTCTGTCTCAAAAAAAAAAAAAACCCAGGTGTTGTAGAGGGCACTTGTAGTCCCAGCTACTTGGGAGGATGAGGCAAGAGAATCTCTTGAGCCCAAGGGTTTGGTGTTGCTGTGAGCTATGATGCCATGGCACTCTATGGAGGATGACAATGTGAAACTCTGTCTCAAAATAAATAAAATAAAATAAATACATTTTATGGCACTAACTTAGAAAATGAGGCAGAAAATCCTGTTGCCTAGGAATTGAGTTAGAATGGTCCTTGGAGAGCATTTATTTCTAGCTGGAGAACATTTCAGTTCAAAGCAGTTCCATGTGAGGCTTATTCAAAATCACTCAGCAAGTTCGTGGCACAGCCACATACCCTATTTGTGGTTCAGCCTTTTAATGTGTCATGTGAGACATGACAAAATTAATTAATTAGTAGTTAATTAAATTATTAATTGTTGGTGTTGGGGGACATTCCACTCCCAATTCTTGGGAATAGAACTCAAAAGTGTCACAGACTATTGAAAACTCAAGTATTCATAAACGTATCTTACCTGTTGATCCATTGGTATAAATAGAAGCAGAACGTTTATCTCCAGAAACAGCTGTGATGGCGATATTGTATTTGTTACCAGCAGTCAGGTTTAAAAAAGTGTATTCATTCAATGAAGTACTTCCTTGGATTTGGACCTCCTTTATCTTTTGGTTGTTATCATCCAGTAACTGCACCTCATACCAGGTGGCTTTCCCGGGGGAAGGCGTCCACCAGACATGCAGGCTGGCTGAAGTGGCCTTCCCTTTGCTGACTTCAAACCTAGCAGGAGGTAGAGGGTCTGCAAGACAAAGACCAGGAAAAAGGGAATGGCGTGAAGACCTTTGCACATAACTCACAAACAAGCTTATTTTGCTACAATCCAGATTCACTTTTTCTTAAAAACTTAATCTTCTATCTTAGAAACAAATTAATATTCTGCTTCACTTCCAAACCTACTATGTCACTTTTAAAAGAAAAACCCCCACTTAGTTAGTAGTCACATGAATTCTTTTTTTCTAATAAAACTTTTTTGTTACGGTTGCTTTGACCTTGAAAGTCCAAGCAAGGTCCTATTTTCTTTGGCCTGCAAGTTTAGCAAACTTTTCAGGCATTGACACACATCCAAGCTATCTCTGGATAAAGACTGAAAATCTTAATAGAAAATATAGATATCTTTTAACTTGGTTTTTTTTTTTGTTTTGAGATGGAGTCTCATTATGTTGCCTTTGGTAGAGTGCCATGGTGTCACAGCTCACAGCAACCTCCAACTCTTGGGGTTAAGCGATTCTCTTGCCTCGGCCTCCCTAGCTGGGACTACAGGCGCCCGCCACAATGCCCGGCTATTTTCTGTTGCAGTTGTCATTGTTGTTTTGGCAGGCCCAGGCAGGGCTCGAACCTGTCACCCTCAGTGTACATGGCTGGTGTTGTAACCACTGTGCTACGGGCACTGAGCCAACTTTGGGTGGTTTTTAGATATTAAATATCCAGAAAAGATAGATTTGATAAGCCTAAGGGAGGTGTGCTCACCAAAACGGATTCTCCCAACAGCTAAGATTCCCTACACGTCTAACATTTTAAAATATCCATTTTGGGGTACTTTGGAGATGCCTGTATCCCCAGAGCAGGTGGGAATAGGGAAGTCTTGCACCTAGCTTTTAACCGATTTCAACTCTCAAACCTGTGGGTCAGTTTGAGGAGTTCTGCTTTGTCTGTGTTGAATTTCCACCCTTGAACTTGAAATAGGATAAGGAACATATCTTTTGGTTAGGAACTAGGTCAGTGGTATTTAATGAGCAGCTATTCTTTCTACAGTGGGACGCAGAATCTGAGAAATAAGGCTGCCCCCACCCTGAGAGCAGAACTCTAGAGAGAGAGCCACATGTGAGGAATTTTCAGGAATCCCATATGGCTCTCGGTCTAGAAAGTGGAATCAAGATCTGGGAGACCTAGTTAGGTGCTTTCAGGCATGCCTACAGAGACACCAATTCTTACCCACCTCCTGCTAGACTATATTTTGTGTACAATGTAATGCCAGGAATTCTAGACCTTATAGAACAGTATATACTTAAGATGTTCACTTGTCATTAGCACACGAATTTATATACAAAAAGAAATAAGACAACCTTATTCAATATTCAAAAGACATATATGGACAGAAGACCATGGCTGACCCATGGACACCAGGGGCTTAATACAATCTACAAAATCTAACGTCTCTATGTTTTAAGCTGTGATTTATATGAGTACATCATATTATAAAATTTGAATGTTACATAACATTTTAATTACTAAGAATGTAAATATTAGCTGACACGTAAGCTGAGGCAGCAGTAACTCAGGTAATTCACAGAGAGCCCAAAGCACAGGTGAGCTTAGCTCAAAGCTGGGTAGTCTGTACCCCGGCACAGCCCGACCGCTCCCTGGAGACAGTAGGTTCTAGAATCCGGTGGCCCAGGCTTGAATCAGGGTGCCCTGCCTTGTAGGGGTGCACCGTGGGCAATTCCTTAGCCTCCCTGTGCTTCAGTTTCCTCATGTATAAAGTGCTCATAATGATAATATCTTTTTAGTAGGATTGTTATGAAGATTAAATTGAATATTATGTAAAAAGCACTTAGAACAGTGTCTGGTATAGAGTAAGAGCTCAGAGCTGCCTGTTGTCATCATCATTGTCCCTGTAACTGTCACAGAACCAGTGAGAATACGCAGAGAGAGCAGGGGCTTTGGAGTCAGGTGAAAATGAAAATCTCAGCTCCGTCTCTTACCAGCCACGAGACTCTGGGAAAGTTACTTGACCTGTTGAAGCTTCCGTTTCTCATCTGTCTGGGGAGTGTAATAATAATACTTCCTACGCTCCAAGGCAAGTTTTGAGAAGTAACAAGCTACAGAGGAGACCAGGGGATTCCAACCGCCAATGGAACTCGAGAACTGCACTGCTGTACCCACGGAGATGACGCACTTGTGCTGAAGTGGCACTCTGAGGACAAGGATGGGAGGGGCAGCTGCTTCCAGGGACGGGCAAAGGGATCTATACCGTCACCTACATCTATCACCAAGCCAGATAAAAATGAAAGAAAATGATGCTATAATCACTCTGATCTGAACATACGTAATTTGCAAAATATGAGCTATAGAAAATGAATTTTAAGGTTGCGTGCTTACAGGGTGAAGTTCAGAAATGTAGACTTTATCTAATCTCTCTGAGCCAGAAAACAAAACAGTCAATCCTTTGTACATCCGCTAGAACAAAGGAACAATGGGGCTGGGAAGTGCCCGGGCTGCGAGAACCTGCTCTGGAAACAAACACTTGAAACCCATCGGCACTGCGATAAAGCCTTGGCTGGCAGCTGTCCACGGGCTCTGCGGGCTGCAGAAGTCAAATAGCTCCAGACTTCTTTTTAATCTCAGCCAAATGAAAACTCTGCTGTATTAAAAAATGTTTCAATGTTTTATTAGATACAATCTATCAGGGTTGCTAATTTCATATATATACATACAGATGTCTCTCTCTCCCTATATATGTATAGATAGATACATACAGATATCTTGATAGATAGATAGATGTATCTACATATAGATAGATAGATAGATAGATAGATAGATAGATAGATAGATGTATCTACATATAGATAGATAGATAGATAGATGTATCTACATTTAGATAGATAGATAGATAGATGTATCTACATTTAGATAGATAGATAGATAGATAGATAGATAGATAGATAGATAGATGTATCTACATTTAGATAGATAGATAGATATAGAGAGAAAGAGAGACATCTGTATTTATATATATGAAATTAGCAACCCTGATAGATTATATCTAATAAAACATTGAAACATTTTTTTAATACAGCAGAGTATTTCTCTCTCCCTCTCTCTCTCTCTATATATATGTAGATAGATACATATAGTTCTATCTATAGATACAGAGATCTCTCTCTATATATATATCTATGTTTCTAGAAACATAGATATATAGAGAGAGAGATCTGTATGTATATAATGAAAACATTTTTTCAATATTTTATTAGATATATAAATATATATATTTATTAGATATATATAAAGAGAGATATCTGTATGTATATATTGAAAATATTTCTTCAATATTTTATTAGATATATAGAGAGATTTTATTAGATATATAAGAGATATTTCATTAGATATATAAATATATATATTTATTAGATATATATATATAGAGAGAGAGATATCTGTATGTATATATTGAAAAAAAAATTTTCAATATTTTATTAGATATAATCTATCAGGATTGCTAATTTTGTGTATTATATATATACATACAGATCTCTCTCTATATATACACACAGCTATCCCTCTCTCTATATTTTATTTTATTTTACTTTTGAGACAGAGTCTCACTCTTTCACCCTGGGTAGAGGGCTGTGGTGCCATTATCATGGTTCACAGCAATCTCGGACTCCTGGGCTCAAGATATCCTCTTTTGTCTGGCTCCAGAGTAGCTGGGACTACTGCCACTTGCCACAATGCCTGACTAGTTTTTCTGTTTTTAGTAGAGACAGGGTCTCATCTTATTGCCCTAGGTAGAGTGTCGTGGAGTCACAGCTCACAGCAACCTCAAACTCCTAGGCTCAAGTGATCCTCTTGACTCAGCCTCCTGAGTAGCTGGAACCATAGGCGCCCACACAACGCCTGGCTTGTTTTTATGTATTTAGTAGAACAGGGTCTCATTCTTGCTCAGGCTGGTCTTGAACTTCAGAGCTCAAGAGAGCCTCCTGCCTCAGCTTCCCAGAGTGCTAGGATTACAGGCATGGACCATTGTGCTGGGTCCAGAGACAGAGAAATTTTTAATGCTGCTTGAAAATTTGGTCATATATCTGTAATCTTACATCGTATGACAGATCATAAGGAACTATGAAATGCTACTTGACTTGTGTGATTTACCCTGATGGACAGAGGTGGCAGTGTACATATTTGTGCATACACGGCTTCCCTGTTTTTTCCACTACCATATTAAAAAACAAAAAAACTGTCAAAAACCATAAATCAAGACTTTAATCTTGATCAATACATCTAAATTTACCATTAGCTATAAATTTAAGACATCTTTATATATCTTAGTTCCAGACAGAATTGAAACACGAAATCCTAAGTACAAAGTTCTGTTGATAATCAGCTCACATACTCCCCAGAATTCCATAATAAGCAAGCTTGATGTCAACCTATTTTTTCTGTTCTCAAAGGAAAAGGCAAAATTTGGCAAAATTCCTGAGTGAATTCCACAATGAATTATGTTTCCTTTTCATAAAAAATGTGACAGGACACTGGGTGTGGTGGCAGATGCCTGTAGTTCCAGCGACTCAGGAGGCTGAGGCAGGAGAATCATATGAACCCAGGAGTTCGAGGCTGTAGTGTGCGATGATCCTGCCTGTGGATAGCTGAGCATCTAGCCTGGGCAACATAGCAAGACCCCATCTTTAAAAAAAAGTGACTTAGAAAGAGGGAGAAAGTTATAATGAAAGTAATATTTGCTGCTTAATTTTGTTTTTGTCAGAGCAGAGCCATGAAAACATTATTAGCATTAGTATTTATTTATTTATTTATTTATTTATTTATTTTTTTGTAGAGACAGAGTCTCACTTTTATCGCCCTGGGTAGAGTGCCGTGGCGTCACACTGCTCACAGCAACCTCCAGCTCCTGGGCTTAAGCGATTCTCTTGCCTTAGCCTCCCGAGTAGCTGGGACTACAGGCGCCC
>CAUYON010106596.1:0-23821 GCA_963573935.1 Arctocebus calabarensis | reverse complement strand
AGCTTTCATATGAAAGCTATAAATTAGTTTCACAGTAGGGATGAGTACCTTGGATACTTTTTCTTCCATTCTTGAGATACTTTGCCAAGAAGAGTGTGTTCCGGCTCCATCCATGTAAACATGAAAGAGGTAAAGTCTCCATCTTTCATTAAGACTACATATATCCCATGGTGTACATATACCAATTTTTTTTAACCCATTCTTGGTGTGATGGGCACTTAGGCTTTTTCTATGACTTAGCTATTATGAATTGGGCTTCAATAAACATTCTGATACATACCTCTTTGTTATAGTGTGATTTTTGGTCTTCTGGTTATATACCTAGTAGAGGAATTGTAGGATCAAATGGCTGGTCAATTTTTAGATCTCTAAGTATTCTCCAAACATCTTTCCAAAATGACCATATTAGTTTGAATTCCCAACAACAATGATGACGTGGTCCCTTTTCTCCACATCCACATCAACATCTCTGGTTTGGGGATTTTATGATGTGTGCTAATCTTACTGGAGTTAGACAATATCTCAAAGTAGTTTTGATTTGCATTTCTCTGATGATTAAGGATGATGAGCATTGTTTCATGTGTCAGTAGGCTGTGTGCCTGTCTTCTTCAGAGAAGTTTCTCTTCACGTCCCTTGCCCACCCTGAGTTTGAATCTCTTGTTCTTTTCTTGCTAATAAATTTGAGTTCTCTGTGTATTCTGGTTATTAAACCTTTGTTGGAGACATAAACTGCAAATATTTTCTGCCATTTCTGAGGGATATCTGGTTGGTTTACTAACTCTGTTCTTGGCTGTGCAGAAGTTTTTTAGTTTGAACTGGTCCCAGCAGTGTATTTTTGATGCTGCTTCAAAATCCTGGGGGGTCCTCCTCATAAAATATTCACCCAGGCCAATTCCTTCAAGAGTTTTCCCTGCACATTCTTCTAGTATTTTTACAGTTTCATTTCTTAAGTTTAAATCTTTAATCCAATGGAAGTCTATCTTATTTAAAGGTGAAAGGTGTGGGTCCAGTTTCAGTCTGCTACAGATTGCAGCCAGTTCACCCAGCACCATTTGTTAAATAGGTAAACTTTTCCCCCACTGAATGTTTTCAATTGGCTTCTCAAAGATCAAATAACAGTAAGTAGCTGAGTTCATCTCTTGGTTCTCTATGCAATTCCATACATCTACCTCCCTGTTTTTGTTTCAGTACCAAGCTGTTTTGATCACTATCAATTTATAGTATAATCTCAGGTCTGGGAGTGTAATACTTCCTGCTTTGTTTTGATTTCTGAGTAATGTCTTGGCTATTCAAGTTTTTTTCTGATTCCATATAAAACAATGACTTTTTTTTGAGATCTTTAAAATGTGATAATGACGCTTTAATAGAAATTGCATTAAAATTGTGTATTGCTTTGGGTAGTATAGACATTTTGACAATGTTGATTCTTCCCAGCCATGAGCGTGGTATGTTTTTCTATTTGTTAACATCTTCAGCTATTTCTTTTCTTAAAGTTTCATAGTTCTCTTTATAGAGATCTTTCACATCATTTGTCAGGTAAACTACCAAATATATCATCTTATTTGTCACTACCATCAACGAAACAGAGTCCTTGACTGTTTTTTAGCCTGGCTATTGTTGGTATATATAAAGGCTACAGATTTATGAATGTTGATTTTGTAGCCTGAGGCACTGCTGTCTTCCTTGATCACTTCTAAGAGTTTTGTAGTAGAATCCCTGGTATTTTCCAGACATACAATCATATCATCTGTAAAGAGTGAAAATTTGATCTGCCCTGACCCTACATGGATACACTTGATTGCCTTTCCCTCCCTAATTGCAATAGCTAAACCTTCCATTACAATGTTAAAGAGCAGAGGAGACAATGACCAACCTTTCCTGGTTCCTGATCTGAGTGGAAATTATTTGAATTTAACTCCATTCAATATTGACTGTAGGTTTTCTGTAAATGGCCTCTATAAGTTTAAAAAATGTCCTTTCTGTAACCATTTTCTTAAGTGTTCTGATCATGAAGGGATGCTGGATATTATCAAAAGCTTTTTCTGCATCAATTGAGAGAATAATATGGTCTTTGTTTTTTAATTTGTTTATGTGCTGAATTATATTTATAGATTTACATATATTGAACCAGCTTTGAGACACTGGGATAAAACCCACTTAGTCATGGTGTATAATTTATTTGATGTGTTGCTGGATTCTGTTTGCTAGGATTTTGTTGAATATTTTTGCATCAATATTCATTAGTTATATTGATCTATAGTTTTTTTTTCTCTTGTTGAGTATTTTCCTGCTTTGGGGATCAAGAGGATCTTTGCTTCATAGAATGTGTTGTATTCCTTCTTTTTCTATATTTTGGAAAAGGTTGAGTTATGTACGTAGTAGTTCCTCTTTAAAGGTTGGATAGAATTCTAATGTGTAGCCATCGGGTCCCAGTCTTTTCTTTTCAGGGAGATTTTGTATAGTTGATGCTATTTCAGAACTTGATATAGGCATATTCAAAATTTCCACTTCATTCTTGCTAAATCTTGGAAGGTGGTTTGCTTCCAAGTATTGGTCAATTTCATTTAGAGTTTCATATTCCTGAGAATGAAGTTTCTTGTAATATTCATTAAGGATTTTTTGAATTTCTGAGGGATCTTTTGTTATTGCATCTTTACCATTTCTGACTGATAAAATTAGAAATTTTACTCTTTTTTTCCTAGTTAGGTTTACCAAAGTTTTATCTACTTTATTGACTTTATCAAAAAACCAACTTTTTGATTCATTGACTTGTTGTATAATTCTTTTATTTTTAATTTCATTTAATTCTGCTCTAATTTTTGTTATTTCTTTTCTCCTGCTGGGTTTCGAATTGGAATGTTCTTCCTTTCCGGTTGCTTGAGATGTCGCATTAAGTTGTTAACTTCCTCTCTTTCCGTTCTCTTGAGGAAGACTTGCACTGCTATAAATTTCCCTCTTAGGACTGCCTTTGCAGTATCCGAGAGGCTCTGAAATTGCTTGTCATCATTATTGCATTGTTCCAAAAATTTGGTAATTTCCTTCTTAATCTCATCTCTGAACCAGCTATCATTCAACATAAGGTTATTTAGCTTCAATGATTTTGTATGGATATGCATATTCCTGGTGTTACCTAGTTCAACTTTTATTCCATGATGTTCTGAGAAGATGCAAGAAATAATTTCTATTTTTTCAAATTTGCTGAGGTTAGATTTTTGACCTAGGATATGATCTATTTGGGAGTATGTTCCATGGGATGATGAGAAGAATACTTATTCAGTTTTGTTAGGATGAAATTTTACGTAGATGTCTGTTAAATCCAAATGTTGAATGGTTAAGTTTAAATGTATGATTTCTTTGCTTAGCTCTTTATTGGAGGATCTATCCAACACTGTTAAAGGGGTTTTAAAATCTCTGACACCTATGGAGCTGGAGGAAATCAAGTTGCTCATGTCTGTTAGAGTTTCTCTTATAAATTGAGGTGCATTCTGGTTGGGTGCATAAATATTAATAATTGAAATCTCATCATATTGTGTATTACCCTTAACAAATATGAAGTGACCATCCTTATCTTCCCTTACTTTTTTTTTTTTTTTGGTATCTGCAAATGAATTGCAACACCTGCTTTTTTCTGCTTTCCATTTGCCTGGAATATAGATGATCATCCCTTCACCCTGAGTCTGTATTTGTCTTTTAAGGTAAGATGAGATTCTTATATTCAAAAGATCTGGGCTGAGTTTTTGTATCCTGTTTGCTAGCCTGTGCCTCTAAATAGGACAGTTTAAGCCATGCACATTAATTGAGAATATTGATAGGCCTGGTAGAATTTTGGGTACCGAGTTTGTTGAAAGACCAGTGGACTTTAATCCTTTTGCCATTGTAGGAGATGGAATTTGATCAAAAGTTTCAAAGTGAGTTTACTTTTGTGGTGGAGAATTGTGCTGGTCATTATGGAGGATATGTCTGAGGATATCCTGGAGAGCTGGTTTACTTATGGCAAATGTCTTCAACATGTGGATGTCATTAAAGTATTTAATTTCTCTCCACCATAAATGAAACTCAGTTTAGCTGGATACAGGATCCTGGGTTGAAAGTTATTTTGTTTTAGAAGATTAAAAGTCGAGGACCATCCTCTTTTAACTTGAAAGGTTGTAGCTGAGAGATCTGCAGTCATTCTAATAATCTTCCCCTTGTAGGTTATTATTTTTTTTTTAATGTCAGTCTGCTTTCAGAATTTTTCTCCTTCATATTAACTTTAGTAAAGTTCATTATGACGTGCCTAGGGGATGTCTTATTTGGGTTGAGTCAGGCAGGGGTTCTGAAACTGTCTGCTATCTGAATTTCAGAATCTCTTGGCATGTCTAGGAAGTTCTCTTTCATAATCTCATGAAGAAGAGCCTCTGTGCCTTGTGAAGCTTCTTCATCACCTTCAGGGATTCCTATAAGGCGAATATTGGTTTTCTTCAAATTATCCCAGCACTCCCTGGGAGAATGATTGGTTTTCACTCTCCATTTTACCTCCTCTTTGAGCATTTGAGAGTGTTCAAACTCTTTGAATTTGATGTCAGAAGTCCTTTCTTCTGCCTGTTCCATTCTCTTACTGAGGGATTCTACTGTATTTCTCATATTTCAGAATGCTGCAATTCCTTTTCTCAATGTGTCTAAATCTTTGGTGATTTTGTCTTTGATTTCATTGAATTCTTGAGACATCTTTTGAATTATTTCTAGAATTTCTAACGCCAATGTTACTTCCATTCTGTTGATCTTATTTGCCATTCAAATTCTAAATTCAATTTCTGACATCTCTGCCATCTTTTGAATGTGAAGGTAGTTTGGCTGTTTGTCGTTCCTTGGGAGAGTTGAACTGTTCTGATTATTCATGTTGCCAGAATTTTTCCACTGATTCCGCCCCATGATTGTTTTTCACTGTTTAGCTAGATGAGAAGGTAAGGTGAAATTGGATTAGAGACTTCTGGTGTTGTGGTTGACCAGCCCTTCACCAAGGAAGTGGGACTGGTGATTGTAGCTTTTCCTTTACAATTTTGCAAAGACCTGTACAGTGCTATAGTTTGTGACTCTAGAGTCCTGCTTGGTGTAGTGGGGGTAGGTATGTCTATCTTGTATTCAGCTGATCTCTGTCCAATCCTAGTGAATCAATGACTCTGGATTGCAGTCTCAGCTTTGGAGAAATATAGGCAACTAGTACATCCTATCCAGTCTCAGCTTTGGAGAAATATAGGCAACTAGTACATCCTGTCCCCCACAGGTAATACCTAGAAGACAAAAATAAAAATTTCCCACTACTACAAAACCGAGTTATCACCTTGGAGGGTCCTTGGGTGATTTTTCCAGTTCAATAGTTCCAAACCAATTGTCCCAAACAGCACCCACTCTCTAGTTGGAGAGTTCAAAATGTCTCCAGAAACTAGATATTAGGAGTCTACTGTTAGCTCAAGTGTGGCTTGAGTACGTCTGGTACTCCTAGTAGTCAGAAAAGTCCATCCAGTGGAGGGTTTGGAGCAGGGGGGTTGAATCCTCTTTCCACACCTTGCTCACCTCTCACCACTGGGCTCTGGTAACCCTAGCCTCTGGTAGCCTCACTGGCAGTCTCTGTTAACCCTGTCTCTGTGGCCCAGTTCTGTCCAATAAGCAATTGTGCCAGGGCTATGTGCCTGCCAGAGTCAAAGAAAGGTCACTGCCTCCTCTTTGTGGTTACCACCCTCTGCTTCCATTCAGCAGGGGAAGCTGAAGCCTGCCTGCCTCAGGCACTCAATGGCAGCTGGACATATTTCCACCTGAGCTCCATCTAAACTTGAGGATATCTAGACAGCAAAAGAATTTCTCCCTCAACCACTGCACCTTTTTGCCACTATTCTGTAGCTCTGGTATTCCTATAGGGCGAGGTCTGTTTCCTTCTGGCAGACCACAGAGTTAAGGAGATGACTCTCCAAAATTAGACCCCTGCCAGATCACTATATTAATGCTGATGTTGGATGGGATGTGTCTCCACTTGCCTTTTTGTGCCTCGGAAGTTCCTAGGTCTCCATCCATAGTGCAGAAACCCAAGCCTCCACCTACTGCTGAGGTACACTTTCTCAGGGCCAGGTCTGACACCTTTCCCTCTATGTCTTTTTGTACTGTTACTGGATTCACAGATACGGCACAGCTTCACTGCCTCCATCTATGCAATGCCCAGTTCTAACCAGGAAGTACAAACATTCTGGTCTCTACAGGGGTTGGACTTCTAGACCACCAGTTCAGGGGGAATGGTAGACTGGAAGTTCAATGTGGCAAGGAAAATATTTGTTCAAACTTCCTGCCAGACAAGGGAATTCCTGGGCTCACAGCAGGGGCTCTTAGTCCCAGCTTCCAGCAATTCCCTCTGGTGGGGTGAGGGAGGAGAGCCTCAGTTCATCACTCACTAATAGACATCCCACAGCAAGCGAGCAACTCTCTTAGGGGAGGGGATGGACCCATGTCCTGTTTGGGATGAGATCTGTACCTGAAATTTGTTTCCTTGGAGTCATAGCTTGCCTTGGCAGGGAAGATGTGCAATTATCTATCTCTTCTTTTAGCTCAGCTCCCCCCCTTCAGCTTTGTTGGATTCTTTATGACCGTTATCTCTCCCTCTAGACTGGAGCTTCTGTTGAAAGCTGGCTCCAGTCAGCTGTCATTCCCCATACCCCCTTGTTCTTTTTGAATGTGAAAATTGGAGTTAGGGAAAGTAGCCAACCCGAGGATTTAGCAAAACAAAAAACATGTTGAAACCATATGAGCAAATAAACAGACAAAAAGGCAACCATACCCACAAACACACAGATGCACAGAACCTACAACAAAAATGATGGTAATCATAAAAATAACTCTAAAAATCTGATGTAAGCACTCTCAGCAATCATAAGAAGGGAAGAAGAGGAAGAGTAAAAAATATTATTAATAAAAAATTTAAAAATTAAAAGATAATTAACAATAACTCTGACAAGAAAAGGAAGAAAAATGAGAGAAGAAAAAAAGGCACCATCCACCAAAATATTATTCTTATTAATACATATAAAAATATACAACTATATGTATGACATATGGTTCAACTTTAGTAGGAATATATTTATATTTCAATATACTTTCTGGGCTCCAGGTGGCGCCGTGAGCGGTTCCAAGGCTTATACCTGATTCATGTTTTTACATTGTTACCACAGTAACCACTGTACCTGGCCCATAGGAGGAGGTGCCTGTAGCCATCACCATTTCCGAAATCTCAAAATATGTCTGTTTTCTAATTGGGCAACTAACTTCGCCTGTCTTGTCCCAGATGGCACCCTATCTGACCTCCAAATTTGGAGCAGGACTCCATGCTTCAGCAATTTTTCCACTCACCTCCTAGTTTACTCACAAATTGGGAATTGTAGTCTTCCATGGGGGAGGGGCTGGTTGCCACTGGCACCTGCAGCTTCAGCAGTGGAGCTGAGACTTTTCCAGCCGTCTCCATGGCTCAGGATTACACTTTTGAGTCCAGCAATCCACCAGTTCACTGCACCCGGAACTGCCAGTCTACACCAATATTCCCCACCAGGAATGATCTAGTCCATTCATTCACATCTGCTGTTTGTGGAAAAGGTGCCTGTGGCAGATCCCCATTTCTCACACTTCAAAATGTGTCTGTTTCATCCTTTCCCCTTAATTTTCTATCACGCTGCCTAGCCCCCTGCCACTGTGAATGGCACCCCTTTCTGGTCTCCAAATTTTGCTAAGGAGTCCACACTACACTGAACTTTCCACAAATCACCTAGTTTCCCCAGGAACTAGAAACTGTAGTCCTCTGTGGGGGAGGGGCTGGTTGCTGCCACTGCCAGACACTTGTGCCACTTTAATACAGGCATGTAAATTTCTCTAGCAGACTTTGTGGCTCCAGGTTACACTTCAAGTCCAGGAATCCACCATTTCACTGCACACCCCTCGCTGCCTGTGCACACCAACACTCCACGTGGGAAAAGATCCAGCCCCCTCTCTCTCACCTGATGATTTGAGAGAGTGGAGCTAAACATCCGTCCTGTCCTCTATCATGCTCTGCCTTTCTTTGCTCCTAGTTTCTTTCAGACTATTATTCTGTGCCTAACACTGTTATGAACCTTCTAACCAACCAAAGTGATCTGTGTGTAGGGCTGCCAAATAAAATACAGAATACGTAGCTGAATTTTAATTTCATAAACAGTCAAGGAATAATTTTTTATATATTATAGGTATATATAAAAGTTGTGGAATCGACATGCCACAGGTATCACCTTTATTTAGTATTATAATTGGTATGTAGTTATATTTTTTTCATCTGAAGTTCACATTTATCTAGGTTCCCTATAGTTTTATTTGTTAACTGTGGCTGGCTTAAGGAGACTGCTAAACAGCCTCTGGCTAGCTTCTCCTAGCTGTTCTTGCTTATTGTTATCAGCATAACTATGTTAAAAATGTGCTGGGAATGTAACGTTTTGGAACTTAGAAACTACCTGAACAATCCAGGCCTTTCTTTTTCTTCTAGGGAATCTTGAAATAGGAAGGAACTGCTGGGATAGGCCAATTTCTGTTCATCTTGTTCCTAGAAATAGGATGTCTTTCAACACTTTAGCACAAGAAATGACGCCACTCTTAGAGTGTATAATCTGATACAGGTAGCTCTTGGGGGTCTTTTAGCTGCAGTGCAAGTGGAGTACTTGTACTTGAGACTGCATGCACCCCAAGCATCTTTACTGAGATTTTAAGGGCTGACTCACAATGAATTAAGCTTTCTTTTGCCATTTGCTGCTTATCTATAAGTGATAAATGTAATTCATGTGACTTATTGCATGCTAATGTGTTTGATCTCTCTCACTTGAATTGGGAAAGTAGTAAAACTGCAGCCCAAGCTGCCGTAAGCAAAAGTGCTCAGATTTCTATTCTTGGGGGTTGGTATAGTTATGATATTTGTTACCTTCCATGCAGTGGGGGTCTTCTCTTGGGATTGGTAATCACTGAACCTCTTTCTCATAGAAAAAGCTTACACAGGAAATTACTTGGGCTCAATAAAAATACATTTAATACACTGATGGGCACTTAAGTCGATTCCACAACTTTGCAATTGTGAATTATGAACCAATTAATGTTGGAGCGTAAGTTTCATTTTTATAAAATTTCTTTTCCTTTGGGTAGATACCCAGGAATGGGGTTGATGGTTCGAATGTTAAGTCTACTTCTGTAATGGTGTCTCAAATGTTGCCATACATACATGCACAGGGAAAGTGGAAAATTGGAGCTATATGTACCTTTATTTACAAAATATTAATAACAAAATTTTACAAAACATTTATAAAATATTTCTCTATGTGTTAATATATAACATAAAATAGTAAAAATATAAAATGTTAGTCTGTTTTTTTTTTTTTCCTATGTATGGCAACCTTTGGGACATCCTGTATTTCATGAGGAATCTTCATACTATTTCCATAGGAGTTGTACAAATTTTCTGTTTCACCAGTTGTATACAAGCATACCTTTCTCTCAGCATCCATATCAGCATACATTGTGTCCATTCTGAGAGAGGTAAGGTGACATTCCATTGTGATTCTAACTTGCATGTCCCTGATGATAAGTAATGTTAGCCATTTTTTCTTATGTTTGCTGGCCATTTGTTTATCCTCTTTCAAAAAACTTCTATTCATGTCTTTTAATCACATTTTATTTTATTTTTTCAACACTGATTTTTTTCACTTTATCTTTACATATAAACATCCACCTTATCATTTTTTATTTCCATGGAATTCCATGATGTGTAATCAATATATAACCACCTACACACTCATATTAATGGCAAAACATAACTATTGTCCAGAAAGTAGAAGGGAAGAGGAGAGAGAGAGGAGGGAGGGGGAGATATGGGAGGAGGGATGGCATTCACTGGGGCTTCACCTAATGTGCATGATGCAATGGCATATTTCAAAACTATTAAGAAATGAGTATAATTGTGAGGGATGTGTTGCTTACTTCAATGTAAGCATTTCAAATTGTATATTGAAGCAGTACACTGAACCCCATAAATGCATCAATGTACAAAGTTATGATTTAATAAAAACAATTTTAAGAAAAGAATTATACATGTACATAATGTGTTCATGTACACATACACACACACAACATAATTTGAGTAATTGTTTTTCTGCTGAACACTTTATGTGATTTCCAATAATCACTATTATGAGCAATGGTTCAGTGAATATCATCATACATACATCTTTGTGGACATGAGTGAGTATTCCTGAAGACTGGATTACCAAAAACAGTAATGCTGAATTAAATTTTTTTATTCACATATGCTTCCAAGATTCCCTCACAAATAACATTTTTTAAATTACTGATTCATTATATCACCATCAACACATTATATCAGCGGTTCTCAATCTGTGGGTCATGACCCACAGGAATTGTATTAAAGGGCCACACATTAGGAAGGTTGAGAACCACTACTCTATATTGAGCTATAGTTCATTCATGACAATTTTCATTTCTCTAATGATGTGTGAGTTTGAATTCTTTTTCACCAATTTCACATAGTTATATCCATATCCCCTTATATGACTTGCCTATGTTTTTTATGCATTTTTCCATTAGATTTTCTTTGCCTTCTGAAAAAATGTTTTCCTCACATTTTAATGAACTTCTTTTCATTACTGATTTTTTTAACTTCCTTGCAGATTCTGGATATTAGCTCTTTATTGGATATATAACTGGACAATATTCTCTTCCACTCTGTAGGTTGTCTATTTCCTCTGCTAATTATTTCCTTTGCTGTGAAGAAACACTTTAATTTAATCAATTCTCATTTATTTTTATTGTTTCTGTATTTTCCTTTGAGATCTTAGTCATAAATTCTCCCTAGGCCAATATCTAGGGGAGCTTTACTGACATTTTCTTCTAGAATTTCTATGGTTTCATGTCTTGAATTTGAGATTGTTAATCATCTTGAATTAATTTTTTTATTAAGTCATTTGTACATAGATCATAAATCCATTTATGCCATTATAGGATTCAATTTGGAGTGCTTAAATCCTACTAATCAACATAACCTTCACCTCATTTACCCAATTACAGGATTAAGACATTTGTGTTCTACACATGATAGATCTGTAGGGTCAGAAGACCACCCTACATAAGCCATACAAAGGCAAGCCTTTAATGGGTTAAAATGGCTTCTGCTAATACAAAAGCAAGAGAGCTGGGTCCCCCTTGAGTGTTTACAGAGACTATTTGTCCGGAGGTAAAAGGCCATAAAAAAAGTGACTCTGAAAGTAGGCTTCCATTAAGTTCAGGATGTTAAGGGCTTTCAATCCCACCCCTGAGGATGCAGATCAGAGGATGACATATGTTTTACACATATTGTCTTGGAGCCTAAATATCTCTGCTCTGTAGAGAAACAAAGTAATAAATCCATTTTAGGTTAACTAAGTGTGTGCTTGAGGGGTTTCATTTTCCCAGTTCCCCTGCAGCTTTTTGTGATCTTTATTTAGATACTTTGTTCAAAAGCTGACACACGTCTAAGAAGAATGTAAAAGCAGAAGGTATTGTGTTGATTTGTAGACTGCATGTCTCCCAACAAGTTAATTTTAGATAGAAGAAGTTAGGTAATTGTAAAAGGCTATAGATCATAGATTAAGTGTGTATGTGACCACCAGGGTATATAAGGTGGCCCAAAAAATGATTTGCTACATGCCATCTTGAGTTGTGTAGTCCAGTTTCTTGCACTTCTTAATAATTACAGGAGTGAGTTATCACCTGAGGCAAAGCTGCTGTTTCCTTGTGTTTCCGTTCCTACAACATAGATCCAACTTGTACTTGCAATATGCTACCTAGGTGTGGTCCCCTCCTAACCCTTTCTCTATTGACCCATCCCCCTACCTTCCCCTCTCCCTCACATTCCCTCCTTCATCCGAGGCTATAGTTCTGTTTCATCTTTCATATGCAAGTGTGAGTGGTTATAAATTGGTTTTATAGTAGTATTGAGTACATTGGATATTTTTTTCCATTCATGAGATACTTTATTAAGAAGAATATTTTCCATCTCCATTCATGTACACATAAAAGAAGTAAAGTCTCCACTTTGTGTATGCTGCATAGTATTCCATGGTAGCCATATACCACAATTTATTAATCCATTCATGGGTCAATGGGCACTTGGGGTTTTTCCATGACTTGGCAATTATGACTTGAGATGCAATGAACAATCTGGTGCAAATATCTTTGTTATAAACTGATTTTTGCTCTTTTGGATAGACTCCTAGTATAGGAATTGCAGGATCAAACAGCAGGTCTACGTTTAAATCCTAGACTGTTCTCCAAATTTCCTTCCAAAAGGAACACACTAGCTTGCATTCCCACCAGCAGTGCCGAAGTGTTCCCTTTTCGCCACATCTACGCCAATACCTGTAGTTTTGGGATTTGGGGATGTGATTACTCTTACTGGTGTTAGATGGACTCTCAAAGAGGCTTTGGTTTGCATTTATCTGATAGTTAAAGATTATGAGCATTTTTTTATGTGTCTGTAGACCATGGGCCTGTCTTTTTCAGAGAAGTATCTGTTCAAGTCTCTTGCCCACAATGAAATGGGATCGTTTGCTTTTTTCTTAGTAAAAAGTTTGAGTTCTCTGTGGATTATGATTATTAGACTTTTGTCAGAAATATAACTTTCAAAAATCCTCTCCAATTCCGAGGGCTGTCTATTAGCTTTACCTAGTGCATTCTTGGCAGTGCAAAAGCTGTTTAATTTTATCAAATCCCAGTAATGTATTTTTGATGTTGCTTCAATTGCCTGGGGGGGGGGGTCCTCCTCATAAAGTTTTCTCAAAGGCCAATTTTTTCATGAGTTTCCTCTGCACTTTCTCCAAGAATTTTTATATTTTCATGTCTTAAGTTTAAGTCCTTTAGCCAGTGAAAGTCAATTGTTGTTAGAAGAGAAAGTTGTGGGTCCAGTTTCAGTCTTCTACAGGTCACCAGCCAATTCACCCAGCACCATTTGTTGAATAGGGAAAGATTTCCCCAATTTATATTTTTAATAGGTTTATCAAAAATCAAATGATGATAAGTGTCTGGGTTCACCTCTTGATCTTCAAGTCTGTTCCATACATCTACCTCTCCACTTTTTTGCCAGTGCCATGCTGTTTTGATCACTATTGCTTCATAGTATAGTCTGAGGTCTGGAAGTGTAATTCCTCCCAATTTCTTTTTATTTCTGAGTAATGTCTTGGCTATTTTACATATAAATGAAGTACTAATTTTCCAGGTCCTTAAAGAATGACAGAGGTGCTTTAATAGGGATCACATTAAATCTGTAGATTGCTTGTGGTAGTATAGACATTTTAACATTCTTGGATTCTTCCCAGCCATGAGCATGGTATATTTTTCCATTTGTTAACATCTTCAACTATTTCTTTTATCAGACTTTCATAGATCTCTTTATGGAGATTTTTCATGTTCTTAGTTAGATATACTCCCAGATATTTCACCTTCTTTGGCACTGTTGTAAAGGGAATAGAGTCCTTGATTGTTTTTCCCCTTGACTATTGTTGATATATATAAAGGCTACAGATTTATGAGTGTCAATTTTCTATCCTGAGAAGTTGCTGTATTCACTGATAAATTCTAGGAATTTAGTAGTTGATTCCTTGGGGTTTTCCCAATATACAATCATATCATCTGTGAAAAGTGACAGTTTGATCTCCTCTGGTTCTATTTGGATCACCTTGATTGCCTTCTCTTGCATGATTGTGGTAACTAAGACTTCCATTTCAATGTTCAATTTTACTCCAACACAATATTGGCTTTGAGTTTGCTGTAGATGGCCTCTATCAGTTTATGAAATGTTCCTTCTATACCTATTTTCTTAAGTGTTCTGATCAAGAAAATATGCTGCATACTATCAAAAGCTTTTTATGCATCATTTGAGAGAATTATATGGTCTTGGTTTTAATTTGTTTATGTGATGCATTATATTTATGGATTTACATATGTTGAACCATCCTTGGGAATCTGGGATGAAACCCACTCAGTTGTGATGTATAATTTGTTTATGTGTTGGTGGATTCTGTTTGCTGGGATCCTGTTGAATATTTTGCAGCAATATTCATTACAGATATTGGTCTACAATTTTCTTTCCTTTTGGGTCTTCTCCTGGTTTGGATATCAAAGTGATATTTGCTTCATAGAATAGGTTGGGAAGTATTCCTTCTTTTTCTATGTTTTGTAAAAGTTAAGTAATATATGTACTAGTTCCTCTTTAAAGAATGTACTAGTTCCTCTTTGGTAGAATTCTGATGTGAAGCCATCTGGTCCCACGCTTTTTTTGGGGGAGATTTCTTATATTTGATGCTATTTCAGAACGTGTTATAGGCTTGTTCAATATTTCCACTTCTTTCTGGCTTAGTTTAGGAGGGTTGCATGTTTCCAAGTATTGATCTATTACCTTCAGATTTTCATATTTTTGAGAACAGAGTAATGTGAACCTTACTGTCTCAGCATTATTAATACTGCTTAATATTTTGATGCAGTAATCATGTATTTTCTTTTATGAATGTATTTATTTTCATTCATTCTTTACATGTTTTCTGTTTCTAGTCCTCATCTTAAACATTGTTATTGTTATTAAATTTTAAGCCTTTTAAATTCTGTGAAGGCAAAAGGTGGAAACCTAATTAACACGTGTATATGTAAAAATAAAACAAATAATAATAATAAAATAAAGCCTATTGTATCTGGAATAAAATTGCAACCCCTGCTTTTTTTCTGATTTCTGAATGCCTCTATTATACATGTGCATCCCTTCGCCTGAGTTAATATTTATTCTTTAAGGAAAGATGAGATTCCTGTATGCAGCAGATATCTGGCCTGAGTTTTTGTATCCAGTCAGCCAACCTATGCCTCTTTAGAGGGCAATTTAAGCCATTCACATTAAATGAGAATATTGATAAGCCTGGTGTAATTTTTGGTATTGAGTTTTTTTAAAATCCAGTGGACATTTTTAATCCTTTTCCCACTATGAAAGTTGGAATTTGATCAAAAGTTTCTGAGTGAATCTATTTCTGTGGTGTAGGATTGTTTTGTTCATTATGGAGGACAGTTCTGAGAATATCCTGGAGAGCTGGTTTAGTTATGGCCAATTACTTCAACATGTGCATGTCATTAAAGCATTTAATTTCTCCATCATATATGAAACTCAGTTAGGTGGATACAGGAACCTGGGTTGAACATTATTTTGTTTAAGGAGATTAAAGGTCGATGATCACCCACTTCTAGCTTGAAAGGTTTCAGCAGAGATAGCTGCAGTCATTCAAATGTTCTTCCCCTTGTAGTTTCTGGTTTTCTTACATCTGGCTGCTTGCAGAATTTTCTCCTTCATATTAACTTTGGCAAGGCTAATTATAATGTAGCTATGGGAATATTTATTTGGGTTGAGTCATGCCAGTGTTCTGAAACTGTCTGATTTCTGAATTGCAAAACCTCTTGGCATGTCTGAAAAATTCTCTTTGATAATTACATAAAGTAAAAAGCATCTCTATTCTTCACAGCAAGCTTATAACCTTCAGGAATTCCTATAAGGCAAATATTAGATCTCTTTAAATTATCCTAGAGCTCTCTAAGAGAATGATCTGTTTTTGTTCTCCACTTTTTTTTGCTCTTTGAACATTTGGGAGTGTTCAAAAGTTTTGTCTTCCATGTCAGAGATCCTTTTGTCTGCCTGTTCCATTCTGTTACTGAGGGCTTCTACTATATTTCTCAGATCTTTGAGAGCTGCAAGTTCTTGCCTCAATATGTCAAAATCTTTGGTGATTTTGTCTTTGAATTCATTGAATTCTTGAGACATCTTTTGAATTACTGTTTGAAATTCTAATTCCATCTTAATCTCCATTCTGTTGATCTTATTTGCTATCCAAATTCTGAACTCGATTTCTGACATCTCAGCCATTTGTTTATGAATAGAATCTTGTTCTGTGCCTCCCATATTGTTTCTTGGAGGAGTTGATCTACTCTGATTATGGTGCCAGAGTTCTTTCATTGATTCTACCTCATGATTGTTTTTCACTGTAGACTAGATGGTCGGGTAAGGTGAAATTTGATTGGGAGTTCCTAGAGTTGTGGATGACCAGTTCTTTGTCAAGGAATTGGGACTAATGACTGCAGTCTTTTCCACTACAGCTTTGCAAAGGACCCATATAGTATTACAGTCTGAGGCTGAGGAAACCTGATTAGAGTGGTGGGGTTAGGTGGCTCTGTCTTGTATTCAGCTGATTCTTGTCTGATCCTAGTGGGTCAGTAACTCTGATGAAGTATTAGCTATGGTGAAATACAAGCAACTAAGACACTCCCCCCCATGAATAACAACTGGAAGAGGACAATCAACCCTTATCATTACCCCACAACCAGGGTACCACATGTGAGCATCCTTGGTGATTGTCCCAGGTTAGGAGTTCCAAGCCAATTGACCCAGTCAGTACCAACTCTGGTGTGGACTTTGAAAGGGCTCCAGCAACTAGATGGAAGAGGTATACCAGCTGCTCAAATTGGCTTCGTCTGGAGCTCTGCAGAGTCAGAAAGACCCACCCAGTAGCAGAGTATGACCCGGAGCTATGTCTCTTTGTCTTCTTTGTGCCTGTTTCATGCCCAGTCACTGGGGACCCCACAGGGGTCCTCACTTCACCACTCACCTGTAGAAAACCTATAGGAGCAAGTGAAGAGAAAAAGATTTTAAAAAAGGCACAACTTTCTTGGGGGAGGGGATGGACACCTTTCTTTTGGGGTGAATTTTGTACCTGAAATTGGCTTTCTTGAAGTGGTTTCTTGCCTCACCTGAGGTGACCTACAGTTATCATTCTTCTCTTTTGGCTTGTCTCCCAATCTTCAGCTTAATTGGGTACTTTCTGGACATTATCCTTCCCACTGGATGGGAGCTTCTGTTGGAGGCTGGCTTAAGCCCATTGAATTAATTTTTGAATATAGTGAGAGATAGGATGAAGGGGTTTGGGATCACCAGATGAGAGGTTCTCGGTGTGAGAAATGATGAGGCTAGACACAAATGCTGTGTCAGGGGATTGGGCAGAGCCCTCCTGAGTAAACCTAGGGCTCCTATTTATTATCATGAAGTGGGAAAAAAGTAGATAAATGTTTCTTATAAGACATCAGCACTAAAATATAGGGGGACATGGAAAGTGTCAGACAGAATGTTTCCAATTTGTTTTGCAAAATCTCAGACCTTAACCAACAAATCTGTTTCTAGCATCAGGAGACCCTTGGACTCTAGAGAATGTTTACCATAATGCCTAGGCCTGGTATTGCCACACCTTACATGTACATTTTCCTTTGGAGTCCAGTTTTCTGATGTCCTGCATGCACACAGCTCTAATGTCATTCTCCTAATTCTTCGTGTCTCTCAAGCAGGAATTGAGACTTTTGCTAAGATTAAGGCTCAGTTTCCTCTACATATCCCCCTATTTTGTTTTTGACATTGTTAGTGAACATAAGTAAGTATTTCACCATATTTCTTCTGTCACAGGGTCAGATGACACATCCATCATCCAAAGGTGATGATGATGAAGAGTAGGATCAGGAGAGCACAAAAAAATCCACATTCTTAAATGTAATCCTGAAAACCAATGAGAAGGAGATCACCATTGAAAATCTTTCTCTAAAGTGTCAAAAACAGAATTTTGGGTGGATGTTTAGGTAGAAAAAGCTTGTTCATGTAGTTGGCTGGATAAGTCAGCTATATCTTGAGCCATAATGTAATTGAAAGTGCTATGTAAATGATCCTATACTTGTTCTCACAGATAGAAATGTAAGGAACTGCTGTAACACAAATGTTGGTGCTATAACAGTCACACTGAAGAGTAGTCCATCTTTGCAGAGCCTGTTATTACCAAGCCATTCAATGGCAGCCTCAAGGGCATCAAGTGATTGCATAACTTGATTGTCAATCTTAGCTTGCCTTATGAGCTCTTGTGGGTTATTAGCCATCATAATATCAACAAAATGAACAGCTTCAACAGATTCAGTTAAGGAAGCTACAACCACTAATGCAAGAAAACAATAATAGAAACTCCTTAATACATCAATTAAAATATATAAAGTGTAATCTGCTTGCTAGAGTTGTTCAAGATGAACTGGAATTTAGGAATCTAGATTTCTTTTCTTAATGAATACAGTGGTGATGTTCAAACTAGCTACATTGTGAGTATACATGTCTGACCACAACAAATAAGTAAGGTGATGGTTGTGTTAATAAGTTTGATGAAAGCATTTCACATTGTATATAAAATCAGCACATGGTACCACATAAATATACACTATCATAACTTAATTGAAAAAATAAATAATAAAACAATGCAGAAAAAATATCAGGATTTCAATTAAAAAGATTCATAATTATATGGACTTTGTTGATAATATATCTGGGGTGAGCAACACAGGTATCATATCATCCTTTTTGTTTTGGAATACAGTTCTTTAAAGTGCAGTTAGCACATCCCACAGTGGCTTGTCCTGTGGGTTTGTAAGGTATTCCTGTAATAGGTTGAATTCCCAATTAAGAAGGAATTTTTTTTTTTATTATTAAATCACAGCTGTGTACATTAGTGCAATCAAGGGGTACAATGTGCTGGTTTCATATATAATCTGAAATATTTTCACCGAACTGGTTAGCATAGCCTTCATGGCATTTTCTTAGTTATTGTATGAAGACATTTGTATTCTGCATTTAGTAAGTTCACCTGTACCCTTCTAAGATGCAGCATAGGTGTGGCCACACCAATTACTCTCCCTCCAACCAACCTCCTCCCTACCCTTCCCTCTCTTCCCCTTTCCCCATATACTTGTGCTATAATTGGGCTTTAGCCTTCATATGAAAGCTATAAATTAGCTTGATAGTAGGGCTGAGTACATTGGATACTTTTTCTTCCTTTCTTGAGATACTTTGCTAAGAAGAATAAGTTTCAGCTCCATCCATGTAAACATGAAAGAGGTAAAGTCTCCATCTTTCTTTAAGGCTGCATAATATTCCATGGTATACATGTACCACAATTTATTAATCCATTTGTGGTTCGATGGGCACTTGGGCTTCTTCCATGACTTAGCAATTATGAATTGGGCTGCAATAAACATTCTGGTACAGATGTCTTTGTTATAATGTGATTTTTGATCTTCTGGGTATATACCTAGTAAAGGAATTATAGGATCGAATGGCAGGTCTGTTTATAGATCTCTAAGTATTTTCCAAACATCCTTCTAAAATGAATGTATTAGTTTGCAGTTCCACCAGCAGGGTAGAAGAGTTCCATTTTCTCCACATCCATGCCAACATCTCCGGTTTGGGAATTTTGTTATGTAGGCTAATCTTACTGGAGTTAGGTGATATATCAAAGTAATTTTGATTTGCATTTCTCTGATGATTAAGGATGGTGAGCATTTTTTCATGTGTCTGAAGGCCGTGTGCCTGTCTTCTTTAGAGAATTTTTTCTTCAAGTCCTATGCCCATCCTAAGATGGGATCATTTATTATTTTCTTGCTAATACGTTTGAGTTCTCTGTGGATTCTGGTTATTAAAACTTTGTCAGAGCCATAACCTGCAAATATTTTCTCCCATTCTGAGAGCTGTCTGCTTGCTATACTTACTATGTTCTTGGCTGTGCAGAAGATTTTTAGTTTGATCAGGTCCCAGTAGTGTATTTTTGATACTGCTTTAATTGCCCGGGGGCGGTCATCCTCATAAAATATTCGCCTAGGCCTATTCCTTCAGGAGTTTTCCCTGCACTTTCTTCTAGAATTTATATACTTTCATGTCTTAAATTTAAATCTTTAATCCAGTGAGAGTCTATCTTAGTCAATGGTGAGAGGTGGGCATCTTCTACAGGTTGCTAGCCACTTCACCCAGCACCATTTGTTAAATAGGGAGTCTTTTCCCCAATGAATGTTTTTAATTGGCTTGTCAAAGATCAAATAATGGTAAGTAGTTGCATTCATCTATTCATTCTATATTCTATTCCATACATCTCCCTCTGTTTTTGTGCCAGTACCATGTTTTGATCACTATCAATTATAGTACAATCTCCGCTCTGGTGCCATTATTCCTCCTGCCTTGTATTTATTTCTGAGTAATGTCTTGGCTATTTGAGATTTTTTCTGATTCCATATAAAATGAAGTATGATTTTTTCGAGACCTGTAATATATGACAGTAGAGCTTTAATAGGAATTGCATTAAAATTATATATTGCTTTGGGTAGTATAGACATTTTAACAATGTTGATTCTTCCCAGACATGAGCATGGTATGTTTTTCCCTTTATTTACATCTTTAGCTATTTCTTTTTCTAAAGTTACCTAGTTCTCTTTAAATAGATCTTTCACATCCTTTGTTATGTAAACTCTCAAATATTTCATGTTCTTTGGCACTACTATGAAAGAAATAAGAGTCCTTAACTGTTTTTTTTGCCTGGCTATTGTTGATATATGTAAAGGCTGCAGATTTATGGGTGTTTATTTGTAGCTTGAGACATTGCTGTATTCCTTGATCACTTCTAAGAGTTTTGTAGTAGAATCCCTGGTGTTTTCCAGATACATAATCATATCATCTGTAAAGAGCAAAAGTTTGATCTATTCTGACCATGTGTAGATACACTTGATCGCCTTTTCTTCCCTAAATGAAATGACTACAACTTCCATTACAATGTTAAAGAGCAATAGAGACAAGGGGCAAGCTTGCCGGGTTCCTGATCTAAGTGGAAGTGATTACAATTTAACCCTATTCAATACAATATTGGCTGTGGATTTGCTGTAGATGGCCTCTATCAGTTTAAAAATTGTCCCTTTTATACCATTTTCTTAAGTGTTTTAATCATGAAAAGATGCTGGATATAATCAAAAGCTTTTTCTGCATCAAATGAGAGAATCACATGGTCTTTATTTTTTAATTTGTTTATGTGGTGAATTACATTTATAGATTTACATATATTGAACCAGACTTGAGACACTAGGATAAAGCTCAATGGGTCATGGTGTATAATTTGTTTGAGGTGTTGTTGGATTCTGTTCGTTAGGATCTTATTTAATATGTTTGTATCAGTACTCATTAGTGATATTGGTCAATAATTTTCTTTTCTTGTTGGGTCTTTCCCTGGTTTAGGGATCAATGTGATGTTTGCTGGAATTCCTTCTTTTTCTATATTTTGGAAAAGGTTAAGTAACATAGGTACTAGTTCTTCTTTAAAGGTTTGGTAGAATTCTGACATGAAGCCATCTGGTCCAGGGCTTTTCTTTTTAGGGAGATTTGTATAGTTGATGCTATTTCACAACTTTATATAGACCTGTTCAACATTTCCACTTTGTTCTGACTAAGTCTTGGTAGGTGGTGTGCTTCCAAGTATTGGTCAATTTCCTTCAGATTTTCATATTTCTGAGAGTAAAGTTTCTTGTAATATTCATTAAGGATTTTTTGAATTTCTGAGTGGTCTGTTGTTATTTTGTCTTTACCATTTCTGACTGATGAAAATAGAGATTTTCCTCTATTTTTTCCTGTTTAGGTTGGCCAAAGGTTTATTTATTTTATTGACCTTTCCAAAAAACCAACTTTTTGATTTATTGATCACGTTTGGGTGGGTGGAGGACCGTCAGTTGCAGCATGTAGCTGTGCGTTCCCCAGATGAAGACCCTTCCAGTTTGGGCAGGTGGAGGCCTGGTGGATGCAGCCCCCAGTGGAGTCCCTGGCCGGGAGGGTGGATGGCGGATTTAGGGATGCTCAATGCTGGCTGTCCCTGGAGACTCCTACCAGGCGGGTTGCTTCATCTGGCAGACAGGGAAGGGCGGCACTGCTCATGAACCCCCTCCATCAGTCTCAGCAGGGGTTAGGCTTCTGGTTCGTCAGGATAGAGGGGAAGGGTATACTGGAAGTTCAGAATGTCAGGAAAAACTTTAGTGCAGTTTTTCTGCCTAGGAAGAGAGTGTTCAGAGTCACAGCAGGATCTCTCTGAGTTAGTAGTCCTCACTTCACACACCATTCTCCCGTGGGGTGAGACAAGAGGTCCACAGTTCACTAATCATCTGTAGAAAGTCTACAGGAGCAAAAAAACAGAAAAAAGAAAGAAAGAAAACAGAAAAAAATAACCCCTACAGCTTTCTTGGAGGAGGGGATGGACACTTTTCCTTTTAGATGAGTTTTGTACCTGAAATTGCCTTCTTGGAGTTGCAGCTTGCCTCAGCAGAGGTGACCTGCAGTTATCATTTGTCTTTCGGCTGGCCACCCTGTCTTCAGCTTAACTTTACCCTTCATTTTTGACAGGAGCCTATTTCAGAAAATGCTTCCAGTGGGCCATCTTGCCCTTCTCCCTTAAGAAGAATATTTTGAAAAGTATTACTGGTAGAACAGGCGCCATTGTCTGTTTTCAGTTTTGTGAGAATTCCCATATAGCAAAGCACTCCAACAAATGGGAAACAGTATGGTGAGATGTTCTCCAGTTAATTGTGTAGTATGGATATACACTGTATGAGCGTCAACAGTGACATGGATATATTTAAGTGTTTTAAATAATGGATAATGTATAACATCTGTTTTCCAGACTTTATTAATGTATAAACATCTAGAATTGATGCAGTTGATGAAAATTTTGGTGAAGTGTGGATTCCTAAGTGGAGTTTGACAGAAAGGGGTGCCCCTTAGAGCCATGGAGGGCTGCGCAGCCCAAGGGAAATATGAGGGGAAGAGATCGTGCCTGGGAAACATACATTTTGAATTGTTCAAAATGGCGGACACCTTTTCCCAGTACATCAGGAGTAACCTAACGTTCTGTACCATCCCTGATGGGGATGACTAGTGAGGTCTGGCTCTTTAGGCTGCGTGGGGAACTGGGGCTCAATAGAGAGACTCTGAGCCATGAAAATTGGGGAAGAGTTCCCAGTGCATTGCAGCTGCAGGTGCGGTGGCAGCGGTGGTGGCCAGAGTTGCAGCAGTGGCAGCAGCCAGCTCCTCCCACACAGCTGATTGCAGCTGTCAGTTCACAGGAGAACGTGGGAGCAGAGTGGAAAGATTTCTGAAGGTGGACTCCTGCACTGAGTTTGGAGGTCGGATAGATGTACCATCTGGAACAGAGCACCCGAAGGGGGGCAACATTTAGGAAACAAACTTTTGTAGAAACTCCCAAAATGGCCACTGGCCAGGTAGAGTGGTTACCATGGTAACATTGTAAACTGTGAATAAGGTAGAAGCCTGGGAACCACACACAGTGCCACCTGGTGTCCAGAAAGTATATTGCATTATAAATTTATTCCTACTAAAGTAGACATCTACCTCATATATATGGATGTGTATTTCTATATATTTACAAGAATAAAATTTTTGAGGTTAGTGCCTTTTTTTCTTTTTTTCATCTTTTTCTTGGAGGAGCTATTGTTAATTTTTTATTTGTTTTATTTTAGTTTTCTCTATTTTTAATTTCATTTTTATTTTTCCTTTCTTCTTTTTTAACTCTTTTGTGAACACTACTTTTTTTTTTCTTTCTTTCTATCTATTCTTCCCTTCCTATAATTTCTGAGAGTGCTTACATTAGATATTTTAAAGGCTTTTTTTTCAATTATTTTACAATTATCATTATCATTATTATTATTATTATTTACAGTAGGATTTTTTTTGTAGTTTTAATTTTTTTTATTGTTGGGGATTCATTGAGGGTACAAGAAACCATGTTACACTGGTTGCATTTGTTAGGAAAAGACCCTCTTACAATCGTGTTTTGCCCCCAAAAGGTGTGGCACACACCAAGACCCCAAGACCCCA
>CAUYON010106595.1:0-16972 GCA_963573935.1 Arctocebus calabarensis | reverse complement strand
CATTGTGTAGCTTTTTTTTTTTTTTTTTTTGGAGACAGCCTCAAGCTGTCACCCTGGATAGAGTGCTGTGGCATCACAGCTCACAGCAACCTCCAATTCCTGGGCTCAAACGAGTCTCTTGCCTCCACCTCCCAAGTAGCTGGGACTACAGGCGCCCGCCACAACGCCCCACCATTTTTTGGTTGCAGCCGTCATTGTTGTTTGGCGGGCCCGGGCTGGATTCAAACCCACCAGCTCAGGTGTACGTGGCTGGCGCCTTAGCCTGTTGAGCCACAAGCGCCGAGCCATGTGTAGCTTTTTAAAAGAAATAATTTTAATATATATTTTTTTTTAGATATTTTGGTTATGTTTGAATTTTTCAATGATTTTTTTTCCTGTGTTTTCTTTCTTTCTTTTTTTGTAGAGACAGAGTCTCACTTTGTTGCCCTCGGTAGAGTGCCATGGGGTCACACAGCTCACAGCAACCTCTAGCTCTTGGGCTTAGCCAATTCTCTTGCCTCAGCCTCCAAGTAGCTGGGACTACAGGTGCCCGCCACAATGTCCAGCTATTTTTTTGTTGCAGTTTGGCAGGGGCCAGGTTTGAACCCACCACCCTTGGTATATGGGGCTGGTGCCTTACCGACTGAGCCACAGGTGCTACCCTCTTGTGTTTTCTTATTTTTCCCTTTTTCAGGTCTCATGTTTTTTTCTTCTAAGTACATGAAATTTTAACTCCTGTACAAACTATGATGGTCACCAATTTTTTAAGATATTCATTAAAACTTTACTAACACCTATTTAATATCTACAATACTCCTACCTCCTATCCCTAAGTATGGTATTCTGTAGGCATTAATGTCCCTTTCCTCCTCCTCTCTTTTTTTTTTTTTTTGAGACAGAGCCTCAAGCTGTCCCCCTGGATAGAGTGCCATAGCATCACAGCTCACAGCAACCTAAATTCCTGGGCTCAAGCAAGTCTCTTGCCTCTGCCTCCCAAGTAGCTGGGACTACAGGCGCCCACCACAACGCCTGGCCATTTTTTTGGTTGCAGCCGTCTTTGTTTGGCAACCCTGGGCTGGATTCGAACCCACCAGCTCAGGTGTACGTGGCTGGCGCCTTAGCCGGTTGAGCCACAGGTGCCGAGCCTCCTCCTCCTCTCTTACTCTTCCTCCCTAGATAGAGATCTGGGATTTCCAATTTTTGTGTGCGTGTGTAAAATATTTTTGAATTTGGGCAGGGCCTGTGGCTCAAGGAGTAGAGCTCTAGCCCCATATGCTGAGGGTGAGGGGTTCGAGCCCAGCTCCAGCCAAAAAGTGTAACAACAACAAATATATATTTTTTGGAATTTTATTCCTTATTTATACATTTAAGACAGTCTTGCTTTGTCACACTGGGTAGAGTGCCATGGTGTCATAACGGGGTCTCGCTATGGCTCAGGCTGATCTCCACCTCCTGAGCTCAGTCAATTCACACATCTGGGCCTCCCAGAGTGCTAGGATGGCAGGGCTGAGCCACTGGGTGGGGGCATGAATTTTATTCTTTTTTTTTTTCCAGACAGAGTCTTACTATGTCATCCCTGGGTGGAGTGCAATGGCATCACAGCTCACAGCAACCTCAAATTCTTGGGCTTAAGCGATTCTTTTGCCTCAGTCTCCCAAGTAGCTGCGACTACAGACGCCCACCACAAGGCCTGGCTATTTGTTTGCTTGTTTAGCAGGCGTGGGCCTGATTGGAACCCACCAGCCTCAGTGTTTGTGGCCGGCGTCCTAACCACTGAGCTTATGGGTATTTAGCCCATGAATTTTATTCTTGATTAACAAACAAAAATGCATGGCCCGGCGCGGTAGCTCACACCTGTTACCCCAGCACTCTGGGAAGCAGAGGGGTGGATGACTTGAGCTCAGAGGTTGGAGACCAGCCTGAGTTTGAGTGAGACCCCATCTCTAAAAACAGCCGGGCGTTGTGGCGGCACCTGTAGTCCCAGCTACTCAGGAGTCTGAGGCAAGAGAATCGCTTAAGCCCAGGAGTTGGAGGTTGCTGTGAGCTGTGTGAGGCCACGGCACTCCACCCAGGGGGACATAGTGAGGCTGTCTAAAATTTTTAAAAAGTGATGATACTGGAATAGACACAGCCACGAGCTCTTTAAAAGTTTCTTCCATGGGACGGCGCCTGTGGCTCAAAGGAGTACAGTGCTGGCCCCATATGTCGGACGTGGCAGGTTCAAACCCAGCCCCGACCAAAAACTGCAAAAAAAAAAAAAAAGTTTCTTCCAAGCTTCTTTGAAATCTGGCCAGCGGGGAACACCACCTGAGAACAGGAATGCCAGGGAAAGCGAGGTGGCACCTTCTTTCTGGGATACTGGTTTCTACCCACCTCCCTTCCCTCCGGTTTATTTCTGCTGCGCCTACCACTCCCAGAATTCAACGCGGAGGACGGGGCGGAACCAGCTGGCCGCGTCGAGATCTGTGATTGGTTACAACGGTGGGCCAATTGGAGGGGTTGTTGTTAGGCAGTCTGAAAGAAGTGGTCAGCAGAGGAAAGTGGCAAGATGGTGTTGGAAAGCACTATGGTTTGGTGAGCGGCTAGCTGGGGGCCCGTGGGGGCGGGACCGCGTCCCGGTGCGTGAAGCTCCGAGACCAGGAGATCCTTGGCTGGGGTGGGGGCTCATGGGCACTATGTGGCCTTGGGCCGAGAGGGAAAGAGCCCGATGGACTCCCTGAGTCATCCCAGGGCCGGCAGAGGCGCACAGGTCCGAGTCACCCCGGACGAAACTGGCCGTCCGATCCCTGCTGTTTTTCTCTGTTGAGCGTCGTCTTTTTTAGACCAGCCCCAGGTCGGCCGTTAGCCAGAGTCCTGCTTCTTGGACTCATCGCGCTAGTCTTTGCCCTCCTGTCTTCTCAGGATCATTGACATTATTAGGAAGAGGATTATAAACTGCATCCTGTTTCCAATTCACTGTTCTCTAACTCCATCACCTTGCCCTGTATCATCTTTAAAGGTACATTTAGAGATTGCTTTCTGTGTGTCAGACGTGGTGTTTACTTTGCTTAAACCTCACAGCAATACTTAAAGTAAACATCCCTCCATTTTGTAGTTGAGAATTCTTTTTAAGTCTCATGAGAATGAGTCTCAGCGATTTTATGCGACTTACTCGAAGTTACACAGCTAAATAAGTGGTGGAGTCAAGATTTAAAGTCAAGGTTTTAGTCCGACGAGCTAACTCTTTTCATCAGTCTCAGACTTGGGCTGAGTTATGAGTCACATTCTTAGAAGCCTAGGACATAAACTTTTGAAGAGTCTTAATGGTTCCTTCTAAGTGTAGGCATAAGCTGTGACACCCTGGCACTCTACCGAGGGCGACAAAGTGAGACTCTGTCTCTAAAAAAAAAAAAAAAAAAACAGGATGCCCAGTTAAATTTGAATTTCAGATAAACAATGAATACTTTTTTTCTTTTTCTTTTTTCTTTTTTTTTGTAGAGACAGAGTTTAACCTTATATAGCCCACGGTAGAATGCTGTGTTGTCACACAGCTCACAGCAACCTCCAACTCCTAGGCTTAGGCAATTCTCTTGCCTCAGCCTCCCGAGTAGCTGGGACTACAGGCGCCCACCACAAAGCCCAGCTATTTTTTGTTGTTGTTGCAGTTTGGCTGGGGCCAGGTTTGAACCCACCACCCTCAGTATATGGGGCTGGCACCCTGCCCACTGAGCCACAGGTGCTGCCCAACAATGAATACTTTTTAGTGTAAAAAATAAAGTGTCCCCCCACATGGAGGGCTTTTGTTGTTAGTAGCACATGTGGGGCAACTCAACTGCTCTTCATGCGGAATCGACATCAAGAGATTTCGGAAGCATAATTTTTTGGTGTCTGGGCAGTTGGTGATCATTGGTCCTGGTGCCCATTAAAAAGAGGGGAAAAAAGTAAAAAAAAAATATGTCCCAAATATTGCAATGGACATACTTATACTAAAAAGTTAGTTGTTGTTTATCTGAAATTCGCATTTAACTGGGACCTGTGTATTTTGATTTTCTACCTTTGGCAGCCACTAGGGCAGAACATGGTAGAGTAGAAAGAGAGCAGGATTTAGAATCCAAGAACCTGTGTTTTCTGGTTGGAACTGCATGTTCTTGTGAATGTTAGTAAATCTCTCACTTTTATTTGTCTATATAATGGGAATAGTGGTAACATCAGCCTCCCTTATAGCACAGGTAGGGGAAATGTATGTGATCCTGCTCTATAAACTGGAGAGCACTATATATTAGTTTTCTTGGGGAGTGCTCAAGAAAACAATTGAAGAGGAGAACCCTTAGCTAACAATAGCAGAGTTGCAGCGCCTAGTGGCAGAGAACAGCAGAAGGCACAGTTCACTGCACAGGTGCACAGTTCACTCCAGGGAGCTATGTTGGAAGAAATGTGTCGACAGGCCAGGGAATTGCCTGGACTCTAGACTCCCACACTGAAGATTGTCTCTCTAGCTGTGTGGACCACTTCGTTGACACTCACTCTTGCCGTCACCAGTTGCTTTGCCCAAATTTGTGCAGAAAGGAAGGCAGTAGATCATCCTCTGGGACAATGACAAAGCAGAGGACTCATTATTAAAGCAGATTGAAGGGCTAGCAGGAGAAGTTTGTCAGCCTACTGTCATGTCAGTTGGTGCTAAAAAGTAACAGATCAAATGTTCAAAAAGTGAAATTTACCTATTTGGAATTCAGAAATTCCAGGTTATAGCACATTAGTTATTCAATAAATGTGAATTCTCAAACTAAAAAAAAAAAAGAAAGAAAATTTGAAGAGGAATCGGACAGATGTTGAGAAGGAGGGATAAGTGAAGGGCATCCATATATACAAAGCTGTGAAGTGTAAATGCCCAGCATATTAGGGAATCGAATCAAGTGTGTGTATGTTTTAGGGGTGGGAGGTTTGTTTTGAGAAGGTGTCCTATTATGTTGCCCGCGGCTAAAAAGCAATGGCATCATAGCTCACAGCAACCTCAAACTCCTAGGCTCAAGTGATCCTCCTGCCTTTGCCTCTCAAGTAGGTGGGACTACAGGCACACACCACTGAGCCTGGCTAATTTTTCTTCTTTTTTGTAGCAATGGCATTCTCACTGTTGCTCAGGCTCAAAACTCCTGGCTAAGCAGCCCTTCTGCCTTGTCCAAGTGACCATACCCAGCCTTAGTGTGACTGTTAATGCAGGTTGAATATCCCTTATCCACAATTCTTAGAACCAGAAGTGTTTCAGATCGCAGATCTTTTCAAATTTTGGAATATTTGCATTATTCTGAGGATATCATGCAGGCATTTTTGACATTTTCAATACTATTTTTATACCACAGAGCATAGAATAAGCAAAAAAATCACAGTGAATGATGTCCATGGGTCTTGGCCCATGTGAGGCATCATGGGGAACCTGCCATTGGTGCAACTGGCCTCCCCTGTGCCATTTTATTGCTCTTTGTGGGTGCACTCGTGGCAGGGGAATCTGGGCTTGATTGGAAAAAAAATAGTGTATCACTACTGAAGCAAGCTGAGAGGATCTTTTTCCCCCTTAGAAATTCTGAATAAACTGTTGCACACCTTTGTTTAGTTTTCAGCATATCATATGAGGTCGGTTATGGAGTTTTCCACCTGTAACATCATGTTAGCACTCAAAAGTTTCTGATTTTGGAGCATTTCAGATTTTATACTTTCCCATTAGTGGTACTCAACCCATATTTCCTTTTCTTTTTGTTTCCCAGTAGTTTCTTAATTACTTCTCTGGCATTTTTCGTTTGTTTTTATTGGCAGATAAAGCATACTAACAAAAAAATTGCCCCAAAACCCATATTTTACTTGCCAATAGAAATGAGGTGTCAAGTGGCGCCTGTGGCTCAATGAGTAGGGTGCAAACACCATATACTAAGGGTGGCAGTTTCAAACCTAGCCCTAGCCAAACTGCAACAAAAAATAGCTGGGTGTTGTGGCAGACACCTATAGTCCCAGTTACTCAGGAGGCTGAGGCAAGAGAATCGCCTAAGCCCAAGAGCTGGAGGTTGCTGTGAGCTGTGTGACGCCACGGCACTCTACTGAGGGTGACAAAGTGAGACTCTGCCTCTAAAAAAAAGAAAAAGAAAGAAATGTGTCTTATCTAGGGCACTGCTTCCTTCTGTTAGCGTAGATAAAATTATTGACTGTTAGAGCTGTCAGGGACTTCAGGTTGTCAAGAATTTTATCATCTAGGCTGGGTGTGGTGGTGAGTACCTGTAGTCCCAGCTACTAGGGAGGCTGAGGTAAGAGGATTGCTTGAGCTCAAGAGTTCGAGGTTGCTGACTGGGCGCCTGTGGTTCAACGGGCTAAGGCGCCAGCCACATACACCTGAGCTGGCAGGTTCAAATCCAGCCCGGGCCCACCAAACAACAATGACGGCTACAACCAAAAAATGGCCGGGCGTTGTGGCGGGCACCCGTAGTCCCAGCTACTTGGGAGGCAGAGGCAAGAGACCCACTTGAGCCCAGGAATTGGAGGTTGCTGTGAGCTGTGATGCCACGTACTCTATACAGGGTGACAGCTTGAGGTGCTGTCTCAAAAAAAAAAGAATTTGAGGTTGCTGTGTGAGCTATGTCACCACAGTACTCTACCAGGGCAACAGGGTAAGACTGTCTCAAAAAAAAAACAGAGAGAGAGAATTTATCATCCAGGAGGGTGTGTGGCAGGGTGGGGGCTAGTGAGGAGCCCAAGCATGCCCCAGAGACGTGGCACTGATGGCCAGTAGTAAACCAGGGACCCAGGCTGGGTAGCAGCTCTTGCAGCAGACCACCTCTTCAAGGTGCTTGTCACTGGCAAGACCCACATCATCAAGTACTTTGTCTACCAGCTACTGTCACAGCACTACCAGACCACTATCAGGGTGGACTTCGCCCTCAAGGTCTTCAACTGGCACAGTAGGACACTGGTGGGTTTGCAGCTGTGGGACATCTTAGGGCAGGAGCAGTTTGGTAACATGACCTGAGTATGCTACAAGGAAGCTGTTAGTGCAGTTTTCTTCCAAATGGAAGCCTATTCCTGCTGTCCTTTTAGCTAACAAATGTGACCAGAAAAGGGATAGTGGCCAGAATCTTCCTAGATGGACCAGTTCTGCAAAGAACATGATTTCACTGGGTGGTTTGAAACCTCTATAAAATATAACATAAACATACATAAAGCTGTCCAGTTCCCAAGTAGGGAATAAATATGCTTTTGAACCACCAAAGCTTTCCTAATGAAGAAAATAATGTGGATAAACTTAAACTAGATCAAGAGACCTTGGCTCGGGCTCGGCGCCGGTGGCTCGATGGGCTAGGGTGCCAGCCATGTACACCTGAGCTGGTGGGTTCGAATCCAGCCCGGGCCCACCAAACAACAATGATGGCTGTAGCCGAAAAATGGCCGGGCATTGTGGTGGGCGCCTGTGGTCCCAGCTACTTGGGAGGTTGCTGTGAGCTGTGTGACTCCACGGCACTCTACCAAGGGCGATACAGTGAGACTGTCTCAAAAAAAAAAAAAGACTATAGGTGTGGGCAGTTGTTTGCCTGGCTAATTTTTCTTTCTTTCTTTCTTTCTTTTTTTTTTTTTTATGGAGTTGTCTTGCTATGTTACCCAGATTGGTCTTGAACTCCTCCCACTCTGACCTCCCAAAGTGGTGGGATTATAGGCATAAACCACTGTACCTAGTTTATAAATATTTTTAAATTACCTTATATTTCCTATAGGGACTATTCACACTTAATGTCAGACTTAGACTGTTTATCCATTAAGTGTCCAAGGTAACACTTAAATGTAGCTTATGAAAGTACTTTTTTGTTTTTTGAGACAGTCTCATGATGTTGCCCTTGGTAGAGTGGCATCGCAGCTCACAGCAACCTCAAACAGTGCCGTGGCCTCACAGCTCACTGTCAAACTCTTGGACTTAAGTGATTCTCTTGCCTTAACCCCCCAGGTACCTGGGACTACTGGTGCCCACTACAAAACCTGGCTTTTTTGTTGTTGTTGTAGTTGTCATTATTGATTTTAGCTGGCCCAGGCTGGGCTTGAACTCTCCAGCCTCAGTGTACATGGCCAGTGCCCTACCCACTGAACTATAGGCGCCGCCTAAAAGTACATTTTTTTTTGTAGAGACAGAGTCTTAACTCTGTCACTCTCGGTAGAATGCCGTAGAGTCATAGCTCACAGCAACCTCCAGCTCTTGGGCTTAGGCGATTCTCTTGCCTCAGCCTCCCGAGAAGCTGGGACTACAGGCTCCCGCCACAACACCCAGCTATTTTTTGGTGCAGTTTGGCCAGGGCTGGGTTTGAACCTGCAGCCCTCCGTATATGGGGCTGGCGCCCTACTCGCTGAGCCACAGGCGCCGCCCCTAAAAGTACATTTTTTAAGACCAGGCTCACACCTATAATCCTAGCACTCTGGGAGGCTGAGGCAGGTGGATTGCTTGAGCTCCAAAGTTCAAGACCAGCCTGAGCAAGAGCAAGACCCTGTCTCTACTAAAATTAGAAGAATTAGCTGGGCGTTAATAAGATGTGCCTGTAGTCCCGGCTACTCGGAGGCTGAGTAGAGGATCTTGAGCCCAGGAGTTTGAGGACGTCGTGAGCTACACTGAGGCCATGGCATTCTAGCCTGGCAATAGAGCAAGACTCTGTCCAATAGAATAGAATAATAACTTTTTTTTTTTTTACCTCAGTAGAGTGCTTTGGTGTCATAGCTCACAGCAACCTCAAACTCTTGGGCTCAAGCAACTCTCTTGCCTCAGACTGCCAAGTAGCTGGGACTACAGCCACCCGCCACAATGCCCGGCTATTTTTAGAGATGGGGTCTCGCTGTTGCTTAGGCTGATCTTGAACCTGGGAGCTCAGACAATCCACCCGCCTCAGCTTCCCAGAGTTCTAGGATTACAGGCATGACCTCACCAATAAAATAAATTTTTGTATGCTATGGTACATCAGTAGATCACCACTTTTCCTGCTTATCAGAATTGCCTATGGAGATTTTTAGAATTTTTCTCCTTTGGTCATTCTGAGTTAGTTCAAGGTACGACTTGGTCATCTGTATATTTAAAAAGAAAAGTTTCAGGTGATTTCTGTGTTCTCCAAAGACTGCTGCTATTCACCACAGTGCTGTTCACACAAGGTGTGGGAAGAGATCCCTGGAACTGGGGAAGGTTTCAGAGAGATTCTTCAATGTTTCTTCTCTTTAATTCTTTTCCCCAATCTGACAGTGTGGACAACAGTGAGTACATGCGGAATGGGGACTTCTTACCCACCCGGCTGCAGGCCCAACAGGATGCTGTCAACATAGTGTGTCACTCCAAGACCCGCAGCAACCCTGAGAACAACGTGGGCCTCATCACACTGGCCAAGTATGGGGGACAGACAGGGAGGGGCCTTGTAGGTGGGTGGTGGTTTTTCACATGTGACCTGCTGTTAACATGTTGTGTGCTGCCCGTTACATGCCACCCTTTTGTAGAATCCACGAGATTGCTTTTTTGTTTTTTTTTTTATTTTTATTTATTTATTTATTTTTTGGAGACAGCGGTAGAGTGCTGTGGCGTCACAGGTCACAGTAACCTCAAACTCTGGGGCTTAAGCAATTCTCTTGCTTCAGCCTCCCAAATAGCTGGAACCTCAGGCACCTACCCCAACACCCAGCTATTTTGTTGTTGTTATTGTCATTGCTGTTTAGCAGGCCTGGGCTAGGTTTGAACCCACCAGCGTCAGTGCATATGTCCAGTGCCCTAACCACTGAGCTACGGGCACCGAGCCCCTGGCTATTTTTAGAGATGGGGTCTCGCTCTGGCTTAGGCTGGTCTCAAACTCCTGAGCTCAAGCGATCTGCCCACCTCAGCCTCCCAGAGGACTAGTATTACAGGCATGAGCCACCTCACCCTGCCCTAAGCACCAGGCATTTAAGACGAATAGAGGTTGGTTATTGTCCAGGTCTCTAAGGAAAGGCTGAGTCAGACATGGTTGGAGGAGCTTGTGCTGACCAGAACTCCCTAAAATGCTCTTCCCACACCCCAGCGACTGTGAAGTGCTGACTACTCTCACCCCTGACACCGGCCGTATCCTGTCCAAGCTCCACACTGTCCAGCCCAAGGGCAAGATCACCTTCTGCACTGGCATTCGTGTAGCCCATGTGAGTCCTGCAGGGTCCAGACTGTTCTTGCTGCTCTGAGGTTCTGCCCCCAACATAATCATTTCTCCTCTGGAATCTTGAGCTAGAACCAGAGCAAGAGGACTGAAAGGGCCAAAGGAAGCTACCCTGGAGTGGAGGGGTCACTGGGGGGTGTGAGTCCCAGGATCATTGAGGATTGTGAAAGGAAAAATTCCTAGAACTGATAATTAATCCCCGTTCTCTATCCACGAAGCGGCACAGCAGGAAGGGGGTTATTCAATCTCGTGTGATGGTAGACGTGAGGTACACAGAAACTATAGGAAACAGAATAGAGACAGAGGAAAGCGCTGGTTAACAGGACCTCCTCTTCCTTTGCAAGCTGGCTCTGAAGCACCGACAGGGCAAGAATCACAAGATGCGCATCATTGCCTTTGTGGGGAGCCCAGTGGAGGACAACGAGAAGGATGTGAGTGCATGCTACAGCTGGGGAGTGCAGCGGCCTGCATTTGGGAAGGAGGCTTTCCAGCCCTTAGGGGCATCTGGCCCAGGAGTGGGGCTCTTGATTCTGGGGAAAGTGGACATGCAGGTTTCAGTGTTGCTGTCCAGGTCTTGGGGAGGCCAGCGGATTCTGTGTGCTTCTGTGAGCGTGTTCTTTCACCCTCAAGTATGGAACAAATTTCTTGATTTTTCTCCCTTCCCAGCTGGTGAAACTGGCTAAACGCCTCAAGAAGGAGAAAGTAAATGTTGACATTATCAATTTTGGGGAAGAGGTGAGTAGAGACTGACTGGGGGCACTGACTTGGTTGTAAACAGACAATCCTTCCCAGAGGTGGCCCCAGGCTATGGGAGAGTGGCACAGCAGTGGCACAGAATGGGGAGCATCAGGTGTGAAGGGGCACCTTGTGTTCTTCCTTACCCTACCCAGGAGGTGAACACAGACAAGCTGACAGCCTTTGTAAACACACTGAACGGCAAAGACGGAAGCGGCTCCCACCTGGTGACGGTGCCTCCTGGGCCCAGCTTGGCTGATGCTCTCATCAGCTCCCCCATTTTGGCTGGTGAGGGCGGTGCCATGCTGGGTCTTGGTGCCAGTGACTTTGAATTTGGAGTGGATCCCAGCGCTGATCCTGAGCTGGCCCTGGTGAGCAAATGTTGATCCCAGGTAGAGCACAGGGGTCCTTCTTTGTCCTCTACTGACATACCTGTTGCAGACATTCAGCGGTGCTGATGGTCCTAAACATCACCATGGTACGCACTCAATTTCCACGACCTGATTCCCCATAATTCCGTCTGATCTGTACAGGGGCCAGAGTCAGACTTTCTCATTTGCTTCTTCATTTTTTTCCCATACCACTGCTTATCCCTCGGGCTTCTTCCCCAAATGAAGAAGCAGAAGCTGCCTGTTATGCCACCTTCCCACACCTTCAGTTGACTCCTCAGCTTCAGTGAGTGCAGGAGGGGAGTGTCTGATCTTGTCCGTCCTTCACCAGGCCCTTCGTGTTTCCATGGAAGAGCAGCGACAACGGCAGGAGGAGGAGGCCCGGCGGGCAGCTGCAGCCTCTGCTGCTGAGGCTGGTATAGCTGCAACCGGGGCTGAAGGTGAGAGAGGTGGAATCTGATGTCCTGGGGCGGCAGGGTGCTAAGCATTGAAAGCTAGGTGCACATGTTGCAGGGGAGCGGGGAGGCATGGCAGGGTAAGAGTACCCAGCAGGGCGGCCCGACGGAGTGGCTTTGGGAGTGGGTCTGTGTGGCTGCAGCACCATTTCCACCCTGCCCCTCTTTTCCTTTTCACAGACTCAGATGATGCCCTGCTGAAGATGACCATCAGCCAGCAGGAGTTTGGCCGCACTGGGCTCCCTGACCTAAGCAGCATGACAGAAGAAGAGCAGATTGCATACGCCATGCAGATGTCCCTGCAGGGGGCAGGTGTGCTAGGGCCCGGGTGGTGATGCGGGTGGTGATGCCGAGGGTTGGGTGAGGAAATGGAATTGAACAGACGGACCTCTTTTCCTCAGAGTTCGGCCAGGCAGAATCAGGAGATATGGATGCCAGCTCAGCCATGGACACATCTGAGCCAGCCAAGGTGAGGGCAAATCTGCCCCGTCAGGTTTAAAATACAATTCAGATCCTCAACACGTGAAGGCTAGGCTCTTTCCTCCCCCCCCACCATACATGAGTCCTGGGGGAGAAGGAAGATGTGCATTTCTTGTCTGTGGACCTTGCAGGGGCCCCAGAATGCTAGTGGTCAGAGTTAGAGAAAGGTCCTAAGGTTCCTGGAGGGTGAGTAGAGCGTCTGGGAGGAGAATAAATGAGGGCTGGCTGTGTGACAGCAGGAATCCTGAACATGATGGCTTCTGTTTTAACCCTGTGAGTTCAATTAGTGAAATCCTCAGGCTCCTTGATTTGGTCAGTAATGCATGTTTGCATTCCATACTGTGTAGATTTTGCCAATTTGTCCCTTCCTTCCCTTGGTTAGAGGTGCCCACACAGGAGAGATGGGCTCAGGCCGTATGCCTCCGTCTGTCACACCTGCTTGCTCTCTGCCGACCTCGCCGCACCCTGACCTACCTCTACCTTTTTTCAGGAAGAGGATGATTATGATGTGATGCAGGACCCCGAGTTCCTCCAGAGTGTCCTAGAGAACCTTCCAGGAGTAGATCCCAACAATGAAGCCATTCGAAATGCCATGGGCTCCCTGGCCTCCCAGGCCACCAAGGATGGCAAGAAGGACAAAAAGGAAGAAGACAAGAAGTGAGACTGAAGGGGAAGGAACACTGAACCTGCTCAGGGCACCGCCTGTGGGCTGTGCGCTGTCTGTAACCATTACAACCTAAATAAAGCTTGGGGACTTTTTTTTCTTTTTTGCTTCAAGTGGTGGTAGTTTTGACTGGACAGAGGAGGAGCCTTCGTTGTCCATATCTCTGAGCCTCACTTCCTGTCTCCCCATCCTGACCCACTCTCATCCCTCCCAGCTCCTGAGACAGTCCTCAGTCCCTCCTGCCCTGGGGCTGCTTTACTTTCTCTTTAAGAGAAGCTTTGCCAAGAGCCTACTTCGTGTTGGGCACTGGGGTCACAGAAGTGAGTAGAAAGGAATCCTGATCTTTGGAGACTCAAGGACTGGGAGGGCACCCAAGTGTAAATGCCGTCCCTCTGATAAGTGCCAAAAGAGAGGCAGGAACAAAGCACTTGTGAACGGTGGAGGAAGAGCCAAGCTCTGCAGCCTCTAGCAAGGCTTCTGGAGGTGCTATCTGAGCCCTGAACAATTGAGCTGAGTAGCTCAGAGACTAGATCCAGTGGCAGGAGATAGAGTAGGAAAAGTAGGCAGCATGTGGGACACTGAGGACCTGGCATTCCTCAGGCCTGACGTTGATAGGAGGGCTCTAAGAAGCCACAGCATAAGGCATGGTGTTTTCTTGTGGGTTATAGGATTAGAATGCAAAATTCACATGACCCTTGCTCCTTATAGTAAAAGAAGTGTTGGTGGCGCCTGTGGCTCAGTGAGTAGGGCACTGGCCCCCATATACCGAGTTGTGGCGGGTTCAAACCTGGCCCCGGCCAAACTGCAACAAAAAAATAGCTGGGTGTTGTTTGTGGCGGGCGTCTGTAGTCCCAGCTACTCAGGAGGCTGAGGCAAGAGAATCACCTAAGCCCAAGAGCTGGAGGTTGCTGTGAGCTGTGACACTACAGCACTCTACTGAGAGTGACAAAGTCAAACTCTGTCTCTTAAAAAAAAAAGGTAACTATTTGACATATACCAAGAAAATACTCAAATCTAGACCATGAAGCATAACAACAAAATGAAAATACAGAAAGCATTTTATGGGCAGCGCTTATGGCTCAGTGAGTAGGGTGCCAGCCCCATGTACCAAGGGTGGTGGGTTCAAACCCAGCCCTGGCCAAACTGCAACAAAAAAATAGCTAGGTGTTGTTTGTGACGGTCTCTGTGGTCCCAGTTACTCAGGAGGCTGAGCCAAGAGAATCTTCTAAGTCCAGGAGTTGGAGGTTGCTGTGAGCTGTGAAGCCATGGCACTCTACCGAGGGCGATAGAGTGAGACTCTGTCTCTAAAAAAAAAAAAAGGAAAATACAGAAAGCCACTGAATTCAAGACAATATTCCTCATGCCTCCCAGGGATGTGTGTGTGTATCTTGAACCCACCCCATTCATTCCCTTCAGAGGTAACTATTATCCTGACCTTTGTATTTATTGTTCCCCTTCACAGTTTTCTCAGAGTTTGGTTTTTTTTTTTTTATAGTTATCTTAAATTTTTTTTTTTATTGTTGGAGATTCACTGAGGGTACAAGAAACCAGGTTACGCTGATTGCTTTTGTTAGGTAAAGACACTCTTACAATCGTGTCTTGCCCACTTCTCAGATTTTTTTATTTTTTGAGACAGAGTCTCACTCTCTTGCCCTCCATAGAGTGCCAAGACGTCCTACCTCACAGCAACCTCAAATTCTTGGGCTCAAGCACCCTCTTGCTCAAGCTGAGATTGTATGTACCTGCCACAACACCTGGCTAGTTTTCCTTTCTATTTTTAGTAGAGACAGGGTCTCCCTCATGCTCAGGCTGGTCTTGAACTCCTGAGTTCAGGCAATTCACCCGCCTCAGCCTCCTTGAGTGCTGGGATTACAGGTGTGTGCTACCCCCTGGCTTCTCTGATAGAGATTCTTGACCAGAATATATTAGTTTGCTTAGTTTCGAGCTTTATAGGAAATAGTTTTATCACACTCTTTTTTTTTTTTTTTTTTATAGAGACAGAGTCTCACTTTATTGCCCTCAGTAGAGTCCCGTGGCGTCACACAGCTCACAGCAACCTCCAACTCCTGGGCTTAGGCCATTCTCTTCCCTCAGCCTCCCAAATAGCTGGGACAACAGGCGCCCGCCACACGCTGAGCTATTTTATTGTTGCAGATTGGCCAGGGCTGGGTTTGAACCTGCTACCCTCCATATATGGGGCCGGCGCCCTACTCGCTGAGCCACAGGCGCCGCCCATTTTATCACACTCTGGGACTGACTTTTTTTTTTTTTTTAGACAGAGTCTCAAGCTGTCACCCTGGGTAGAGCGCCATGGTGTCACAGCTCATAGCAACCTCACACTCATGGGCTTAAGTGATTTTCTTGCCACAGCCTCCCAAGTAGCTGGGACTACAGGCACCAACCACAATGCCTGGTGCTATTTTTTGGTTGTAGTTGTCGTTTGGCAGGCCTGGGCCAGGTTCAAACACACCAGCTCCAGTGTATGTGGCTGGCGCCCTAGCTGCTGAGCTACAGGCGCTGAGCCTTTATTATTATTATTATTTTTTGAGACAGAGTCTGTCTCTACTGCCTTGGCTAGACTGCTGTGGTGCCTCCCTTGCTCACAGGAATCTCAAACTGCTGGCCTCAAGCAACCTCTTGCCTCAGCCTCTCGAGTAACTAGGACTACAGGCACCCACCACAATGCCCCGCTAATTTCTCTATTTAGTAGAGCTAGAGGTCTTACTATTTTGTTTGTTTGTTTGTTTGTTTGTTTGTTTGAGACAGAGTCTCATTTTATCTCCCTCAGTAGAGTGCAGTGGCATCACAGCTCACAGCAACCTCCAACTCCTGGGCTCAGGTGATTCTCTTGCCTCAGTCTCCTGAGTAGCTGGGACTACAGGCGCCTGCCACAACCCCCAGCTATTTTTTGGTTGCAGGTTGGCTGGGGCTGGGTTTGAACCCTCCATCCTCAGTATATGGGGCTGGCATCCTTACCCACTGAGCCACAGGCATCACCCCCGGCTATTTTCTTGTAGTTGTCATTGTTTAGCTGGTCTGGGCTGGGTTCGAACCTGCCTGCTTCCATGTATGTGGCCGGCACCTCAACCACTGAGCTACAGGTGCTGAGCCGGGGTGCGGGTGGGGTGTCTCACTTTTGCTCAGGCTGGTCTCCAACTCCTGAGCTTAAGGGATCCACCTGCCTCAGCCTTCCAGAGTGTTAGGATTACAAGCATGAGCCACTAAACCTGGCCGGGGACTCAACTCTTCAACAAAACATTTTCTTTCTCAGGATCACCAAAGTCATGTCATATAGGGTGTAGATACCCACCCCCACCAGTCCCACCCTCACCTCTGGTTAAAGGTTAGTTAGTGCAGACTACACTTGTCACTTCTTGGGATGCAAAGCAAAAAGTTATGAGATGACTGCCAGGTTCAGATCTGAGCTCCTAGGAGTTTTATTATCTCGAGCTGTGTGGTGATTATGCAGACATAAACATGCATAAAAATTCATTACACTATACACCTGAAGTTCTGATTTTTGGTTTTGGATTTTTTTTTTTCTTTTTGAGACAGAGCCTCAAGCTGTCACCCTGGAGAGAGTGCTGTGGCATCACAGCTCACAGCAACCTCCAGTTTGTGGGCTCAAGCGAGTCTTCTGCTTCCGCCTCCCAAGTAGCTGGGATTACAGGCACTCACCACAACACCCGGCCATTTTTTGGTTGCAGCTGTCATTGTTGTTTGGCAGGCCCGGGCTGGATTCGAACCCGCCAGCTCAGGTGTATGTGGCTGGTGCCTTAGCCGGTTGAGCCACAGGCGCTGAGCCTGGATTTTTTTTTGTGGAGACAGAGTCTCACTTTATTGCCCTCGGTAGAGTGCCGTGGCGTCACACAGCTCACAGCAACCTCCAACTCCTGGGCTTAGGCCATTCTCTTCCCTCAGCCTCCCAAATAACTGGGACAACAGGCACCTGCCACATGCCGAGCTATTTTTTTTTTGTTTTTTTTATTGAATCATAGTTGTGTACATTAGTTCAACCATGGGGTACAGTGTGGGGGCTTCACATGCAATCTGAGATATTTTATCAACCTGATTGACATACCATTCATGATATTTTCTCGTTTACTATATGAA
>CAUYON010106594.1:0-55193 GCA_963573935.1 Arctocebus calabarensis | reverse complement strand
GACACTGGTCTTCTTTTTATCTTATTGCTTTATTTGGTATTTATTTTACTATTCCTTCTTCAACAAGTGCATCTAAAACACATGCATCTTTAAGACATGAGCTTACAAAACTAGAGATGTTGGCCTGGATGTGGAGAAAAGGGAACACTTCTACACTGCTAGTGGGAATGCAAACTAATATATTCCTTTTGGAAGGATGTTTGGAGAGTACTTAAGAGATCTAAAACTAGACCTGCCATTCGATCCTATAATTACTTTACTAGGTATATACCCAGAAGACCAAAACTCACATTATAACAAAGACATCTGTACCAGAATGTTCATTGCAGCCCAATTCATAATTGCTAAGTCATGGAAGAAGCCCAAGTGCCCATTGACCCATGAATGGATTAATAAATTGTGGTACATGTATACCATAGAATACTATGCAGCCTTAAAGAAAGATGGAGACTTTGCCTCTTTCATGATTACATGGATGGAGTTGGAACATATTCTTCTTAGCAAAATATCTCAAGAATGGAAGAAAAAGTCTCCAATGTACTCAGCCCTACTATGAAGCTAATTTAAAGGTTTGGGAAGGGAAGGGAGGGGGAAGGTTGGGGTTGTGGGAGGGTAATTGGTGGGGCCACACCTATGGTGCGTCTTAGAAGGGTACAGGCAAAACTTACTAAATGCAGAATACAAATGTCTTCATACAATAACTAAGAAACTGTCATGAAGGGTATGCTACACAGTTTGATGAAAACATTTCAGATTGTATATGAAACCAGCACATTGTACCCCTTGATTAACTAATGTATGCAACTATGATTTAATAAAAAAAGAAAAAAAGACATGAGTTTATATACATTTTATAAACACACTGGTAAGCATTAATTTTATTAGTGAGGAATCTCACAAAGAGGATGTTGGTGACTAGTGGCACATCATGGAGTGGTGACCCCACTGAGGTCAATATGGAGTGTGATGTAGTGTAGGAACAGTCATTATTCACTGGAATTATGCTCCTTGGGCATGGCTACCTCGCTTAGAGATGAATGGACTCCAGACTTTTTCCTGCCCTGTTATTACTGACCAGACAGCTGGTGGGTCAGCTTTCTCTGGAGCTACCAAGTTTATTTCTTTTCTTTAAACCTATGGGTACCCTAAATATCAAGAGAGAGAGAGATGTCAGCAAACTTATTCTGTAAGGACAATAGTAAATTTTAAGAGCTGTTGTCCATGTATTACTTTTCAACATTGAATTGAATTATGGTAGCAAAGTGTAGTATGACTTTTACTCAAATGAATGCTAGCGTCACCATACAACAGTTAGGACAGTTGAGTACAGTGACAATGGAGGTGTGAATATGCAACAGAACCTTCAACATGGCTGACAAGTACACACGTTCGTGATGAGTTTGAGATGGGTGGTGCTGTGTGTGATGTGCACCAGGGAAGATCTGGGACACTTTGGTCAATGTTCAAACAGTAGTCCACTGACACTGATGGTAACCACTTTGAGCACCTCTTGTAATTGCAGAAGTCAAATGTGACTAGTATTCATCTTCTGTTATTGGTATATGTTGAGTATTACAATCTTCATACAAATTTTTCTTTTCTTAAGATGTTGATACATTTTGGGGCACGCTCTGTATTTTAGGCATTAGGATCTCTGTATTATAATTCCTCACCTCTGTTGAGGCACAAAAGCAGCCACAGATAATACAAGTGAACATGGCTACATCCTAATAAAACTTGACTTACAAAAACAGGCAGTGGAATATGGCCCATGGGCTGTACACCCCTGCAATTACAGTAATGTAAAGAGACCATAGCCAAACTGTTCAATAGCAAAAAAATTTAGAAAAGCATTTTGTTAAAAGAAACCACACCCCCAAAACAATGAAAGTTCCCATCCTAATTATTAACCTCACAATGGTACGTGAAACAGAGACCACCTTTCTGCTCAGCAGGATGCTGGGGTCATCTGTGCTCTGGTCATCAGAGTTCCCAGAGTTATTATCCAGAGTAGAGACGATCAGTGGGCGTGGAACTTATCTAAATAGTTGGCATTTATTTTACTATTCCTTTTACTGAATGTGGTGCCGGGTATCTCTATTTTCATGTTGAAAAGTAACACAACCCTCAACCCACTGAAGGGCTGACAGTCCGGGCCAAGCCAGAACCTATTAGTGCTTTTTCCTGTGGGGTCAGGCCCTGGAGCTCTGGGAAATACAGCTGAAGTTTCCAGAGAAATCACAAAGGAGTCAAGCCCAATAGACCGCAGACTGTACTAGTGAAGAGCTGTCTGAGAAGGAGGCGCTGGCCCCTGGGGAAAAGCATTAGCATTGTTAGGCTCAGAGAGTTGGAAGGTCATGAACTTGGCAGTCACAAGATATGGTTTCAAATCCAGTTCAATGACTTGTTAGTGACCCTGAGCAAGTGACAACTTTTAAGACTTCGGTATGCACATAAATAAAATGGAAATACCTCCTCTTATCTGGTAGAGTGGTTAAGATTTCAGAAATCGACTATTAAAATTGCCTAGCACAGGACCACAGTACATGTTGGTTCTCTTTCCCCAGTTGCCCCCATTTCCACAGGGACCAGAGTCATTGGGACAGTGATCCTAAGGGTGGTTAAAGTTCCTTACCGACAGGTTCTAGCACTAACACTACAGATGCTGACCAAGGAAGACCAGCACCACACTCCTGACTTCTGGTGCTTCTTGGGACCTCATGAGCACTGTTGGGAAGGGTGCCAGTGCTGAATCCCTCCACAGAAAGGCAAAGACAGAAGGCAAAGTGCTGCTGCCACCACCTCTGCCACATGCGGGGTGTCACAACAGAATTCAGAGGGCTCTTCCAAGCGCTGATGCTAACCTGGTTTCCAGCAAGAGGGCCCAAGAATAGAGGCCTGAGGTGATAAAGTGGGTCATTATGGAAGAAAGCATCGTCTGGGGCCTTATAAAACCCTGAATTAGATATTATCTGGATAACAACCCTAATGAGAGGCTCACATGTTTAAGGCTCAATGTCAGCTTCAGGATGCAAAGAAAGGGCTCCTTTTCTTTTTATAAAAACCCGAATTAATCTTTATAATTAAAGAAGGTATTAAAATTCTTTTCCTTTTGGAGATAAGTATCTGAAACAAATGCCATCACCAGAACCCATTACAAAGCTTCCTCGGAAGAAGTGTGAGGAGAATGATGACAAAGCTCTCGGGGTTTCGCTGTACAGCCAGGCATCACACGGAATGGGTACATCTAAAGAGATACATAAATCCATAACCTTTCAACAATGCCAAATTCATCGCGTAAAAGGATGCAGATAATCCTATTGCATCTTGTTAAATGGAACATCACTTCTCATTATCCTTCTAGAAAGAGAGGGAAAGAGACTAATAATGAGAAAATCTCCATGGAGGCAATTAATACGCCACCCCCTCCCAGGACAGATGACTCTAAGGTTACTCTGGGTTGACTTCTCAACACACACACAGTAGGCTCTCTGGGGGCACACACAGCTGACAGGGGACCTGTGCTCAACACAACCTCCCTTCTAGCACTACCCTGCTCCTCCCTCCAAACACGTCTCTTCATAGGCCTGTTCTGTGCCCCAGCCTTGCACACTGCAGATACAGGGACAAGGACGGACATAACACATACGATGTAGGCACAGAGCAACACATGTCATGTTCTGCCCTCTACAATGGCATGTCCTCAAGGATGCCTTCCCTTTTCTGACTATCTTCGGTCCAAGCCCCCCATCTGCTTTGACTACCCAGCACCTACCAGAGCCTAGTGCATAATAGGAATAACACAAATATCTTTGGATGAATAAATGAACGAGAGTCTTTCTGCCCCCCTCCCCCGCCTCTTGCCTTCTCGCCTGCCCTTCTCATTAGCTGCTGTAACTGAAACCATGGAGAACCTGGATGGGCTCCTGCCCATCACATCTTGCCCAGGAGCCCTGCTGGATCTCCAGCCTTTACAATAAGGACAAGGGCCAGGTCCCAAGGTGTGTTCCCAGAGGATGGAGCCTGGGCTTCCTGGAATCCACTTCTTGTGCAAGAGCGTCTCCCCTGCCAGTCCCTCTTCCCATTGCGGGGGGCCCCACCATGGCTACTCCTGGGGCCAGAGTTCACAAGGAGGAAAGGCCTCGAAGATTCTCCCACTGCAGCAGAGTCCTGCCAAGAGCAGCTATCCAAGCTCTGGCCTAGGTGGGTGCTCCCGTAAGCAACACACTCCCATGGACATGTTTTGCAGTGATCAGTATATCATAGGGTGGTTAAAATTTTGGTCTATCAACAGGTACAGCACATCTATTGCACAGGAAACTGCTTTATCAGGGCTGGGAACTTGGTATGCTCTGGGTTAAAAATACTTCTTCTTTAGTTGAGGTACAAAAGTTGGAAGAGCTGTCTAGATTCTCTTTGAAACCCCCAAAATGACTTTCAAAGCACAATTAATGACTACCTCGTTGAAGGTTCAATAGACTGTTACTGTAAGGTGAAATGAACCTGGGGAGCTACTAAAAACCCCCACTACTCAAAGACCTCTTGATGGTAACAGAGTGTTTTCCAGTGACAAATTATCAAAACGGTAGACAAGTTTCCAAATGAAAGGAATAGATATCACTGACGCTGTGAGGAAAATGAATAATCTTTTATTTCCTTTGCCAGGGTACGAGAAAAAAAGAAAAATAACAACAAAATGCCGCCTTCCTCCCTGACATAGTTTGTGTTTGAGGCTGTCCCAAATACCGAAGCTGTTCTTGTGTTCCCTCGTCGAAAACACACAGAGCATTTTCTGTGCGCCAGATACTCTTCTAGGCACTGGGGCAATGGCCTTGAGCAAATGCAAAGCAAAACAAAATCCCTTCCCCGTGTAGCCTAACTTCTGTTAGGACGTAGGAAGAACAAACAAGGTGAGTAATAAGACACAAAGTGTGTTAGACAGGGGAGTGCCGGGACAGCAATAAAGCAGAGAGGTGGGGTGCTGGGGCTGCCCCATCTAAGAGAAGGCCTCCTAGAGGCAGCCTTAGAGTCACACCCTAACTGTGCAGATATCTGGTGCAAGGAAGGAAGGGCGTTGGCATGCACAAGGCGAGGCAGGAAGGGGATGTGGCTGGAACAAGGGAGTGAGGGGCAGGGAGTGGCAGGAGTCATGGGTGAGAGAAAATTGGAGGGGAGAGGGGTGCAGGTCACAGCAGGTCCTCAGGCTGCAATTCTGCATTCAATGAAAAGTCACTGGAGATTTTGGAAAGAGATGAAATGATCTGACCCTGCATTTGAACCTCATCATTCTGACTGCTGTGTCAAGAATAAAATGAAGGAGGGACAGACAGAAACCAGTTAGAGACCACAGCAAAAATCCAGCAGGGAGGTTATAGGTCTGGGCCCATGTGCAGGTGATAGAAAGCAGGTGTTTGACTTTCACTCATATTTCTAAGGGCAGAGCTGAGGGGGTTGCTAATGAATCATATATGGGTAAGAAAGAAAGGAGTCAAAGGTGACTATGGGTTTGGGCCTGAGCAACTGGCAAGCTGGAGGACCACTTTCTCTGATGAGTGAGCAATGTGAAGGTACAGTTTGGGGTTTGGCTTCAAACATCCCAGACGTGAGATGACTATGAGACATCCAGGTGTGTTAGGTGGACAGGGGATATTTCTTTCTTGAGTTCGGGTAAAAGGACCAGGCTGGATATACGTGAACTTGGGAATTATCGGCAGAGAGATGGTATTTAAAGTCATGGGTCACCGAGGGAGGGAGAGTGTACAGGTTGAAAAGTGGTCTAGCCCTGGGCCCTGGGGCTCTCCACTGTTTAAAAGTCAGGGAGTTGAGGAGGAACCAGCCAAAGAGAGAGAAAAAACAGCTGGAGACATTAGAAGGAGAACCAGGAGAGGGTGGTGTGGGGGAGAAACCTTCAGAGAGAAGAATGCAAGGATGCCAAATGTCACCAGTGAGCACAGGCACACTCATTGAGAATTGAACAAAGGGACTAGAATCATGTCATCAGACTCTATGGAAGATACTGCCATATTTCACAATTCTAAGACACCTGCAGGGACATTTGAATCAATGCCTTTCATAGGTTGGTTGTAGGATTTTCTCTTTTTCCTTAGTGGCATATAAAGTATCATGATTATGGTACATCTCATAATCATTTCTCACATTTAAAGAAATATACGGAGTTTATGAACTTGAACCCACCTATTAGTTAAAATGTCAAATGCCATCAACAAACCTTACATGTACTTGCGATGTTAACCATGCATGAAGAACAATCAACAGAATTTTAGAAATTCCTCCTCCTCTGCAAATTTTGCTTATATAAACCCTGACCAGGTTGATTCAAGGACACAAATTTTTAGAGATTTTTTTTTTAACTTGTATTTGAGCTCTATGTGAGAAAAATGCTTATTTATTTTTTAATATTGCAAATAGTTTAAATTTAAAAGTTGTTAATTAAATTATAGAATGACATATAGACTTAAAAACTAAATGCCTTCCAAGCATAGAGAAAGAAGTCACAGGTGGGTGGGCCTGGGGAGAACAGCGGCCTCTGACTCCAAAGGGCCAAGGCCACGTCTCATCTACTTTGTGCACGAGATAAGGCATTTTTAGGCTACAGCCATAAGAGGCTTTTCCCCTGCTACCGTTTTGTGTGCCTTATAATCCTTGAACACCTTAAGAGGTTAAATAGAAAGAAGCAGTCTACTGAAAATGGCATTTCTGGAAGCAAAGGTGGAAAGGCTGTGGAGTGGGGGATGGGGGGTGAACATCTCAACTATCCCATCGCTGTGAAATGACGGAGGCTGACAGCAGCCAGGGCTGGGACACCAGGACACGGCAGTCTCTTACAGTAATGATCTCTCCCTTCAGCCTGGCTTCCTGGTGTTTACCCTTCAAGTCTACTTCCCAGAGGAAATTTGGGCTGACAGACGGGATGACTGTCTGGAATTTTTAGTCAAGGAGTCTCTCTGGCATAGGAGGGCAGGCTGCTTTTGCTGCTGCTGCTGCCTGGTGCTGAGAAAACCACTAAGTTAAACCGATATGAGTTCAGATTAGAAGGACTCTGTCAACTTTGACTTACTTGAAACAGCCTTTATCGTTTCAAACAACCCCGCAGAGCCTTCGGCTATTAGATATCTGGCTCTCGGACTTTTTCATTTCGGGCGATTCATGAAAAAGAGGAAACCGGAGAGACTTTTGCTGATAAAAACTCAGTCTTGATAATTTTGTAGGCATTTTGTTTTAAAATATGCTAGGTTTTGCTAAGGTAAATAAACGTTTCTTGATTGATCAAACTTAAAAAAAAAAGTCAGCCAAAAAAGCCCAAGAGTTTCCCAGCACCAGATAATTGATGGGAAAATCCAGATTCTGATAATCAAGGGCCAGTGTCTGGAGTCAGACTGGTGCCTGACCTTACAACTTGGCACAGCCACCTCCTAGCATGTGACCTAGGGCAAGTTACTCTTTGTACCTCAACATCCCTATCTGTAAATGGGGACCATAGTGGCCTTCTTCAGAGGGTTATGAAAATTAAGTTAAGATTTATAAAACTCTTGGAATGGGAACATGGCACTCAGAAGGCATGATGTCAGTCTCAGTTAAAGAAAATTAAAACTTAATGCAATTAAGCAATTGCAATTAGGTAGTTAAAACTTAATGGTATCAGAAACCTTTCTTAACAGGTTAAAAATATATTTTGGTAGCCACGTTGTAGGTCATCTTTGCATCCCCAAATCACCTGATCTTGCCTCTAGTCAGTAGCAGCAACCAGCCCCAAACCTCACTTCAAACAAAACCAAAGTGCAAAGTGCTAATGTGCTATCAAATTCGTAACACACTTGATTTTGTTCTTCATTCTAAACACTGCTTATAACGGTTTTGGTAATTCAGATAAAATGTTTTTCTCCTTAAGTCATTCCTGAGACCTGATGGAACAGTTTATTGATATTATTCAAATATGTATATCCAGGGAAGTTTCGACTTGGTCAAGATCTGTCACCTAACCGCTGAAAGTTGAAACTTCTGGGAAATACTTGTATAAGAAACACAAATACGATTTCACTCCCACTTCTGCACTGCCCTGCAGATCTACTCCCACCCCTGGACTGGATCTTACTGCTTACGCTGGAAAGAGGAAAAAGTCTGCAGAGTTGTGAGTCTGGGAGATGCGTTGCCTTCTCAACCCCCCGTAAAAAACCAGCCTCGTACACTTGATCCGTCCTAAAGGAGGAACCCCACTTAGGGAAGGAAAGAAACCTTTCTCCTAAGCTTGTCATTGGAATTCATAAGGACCTAGGATAACAAACGAGGCTGTTACTGAATAAAACCACGATGGCTGGCTTGCTAGGTAAAGTGGAACGATGTTATGTTTTGCTTGAGCAGTGAGTTGTAGCTAGAGGACAGAATGGAAGGAATAAAACGTTTTATCCCAGAAACTCAAGGCCCAGTTCACAGCTCAGTTCAATGACAGTGTCTGAATTATATAAATAAGCGCAGTGAGCTAGTCATGTTGTGGTTCTGAAGCAGCATTATTTCCCCTGAGAAAATCTTTGCACACACATTGGTATATCAAAGTTATGCAGATAAGAGGTTCAACCACCACATCAGCACATCTGGAGTATTAACTTAGTCTTTGCATTTCAGTTTCAATCCTAAAATACAGAAGAGGGTTGTTTGTCGCTTGTTTTTAACTGCAAGTTTCAGTTTTTGCATCGCTGAAGGAAAGGATTTTAAGATGGAAGGAAACAGTATAGATACTTGAATCCAAGACCTTTATCATACAGGTGAGCCAAAGCAGGTCCTTCCCTTGGCACAGCTTCCCTCCCAAGACAATGGTGCCCATCCTGAACATCCCCTACTGAAAAGGTTTGCTGCTTCTCCTGCACATGGAGTGTTACCTTCTCCCACCTCCCCTGGCTGTACCCCCTCTCCGCAGGTGCTACTCACAATACCAGAGCAGACAGTGTGACCCAATGTCCTTTCTTCCACCCTCTAGAACAGTTAGTGTGGTGCTCACTGATTTTTCTTTCCAGCTTTTTTTTTTTTTTTTTTTTTGGTGCTTGTCAATCAGACTTCCTAGTGCAGACATTTTCTCTGCAACCATTTCTCCTGGCCCATGGGATTCATTAAAATTGACCTTAAATAGATTACTACTTGGGTTGAAGGTCAGACTGTCACATCCCTTTGTCTGACCTCAGCTCTCCATCAATGTTTCAGCATGTTTCATCCCCTGATCTTCCTGTGAGGGAAGAAAAAGGGAAGCCAGGCTAGCAACCTTGTCAGTGTCACAAACAATCTCTTTCTATCTACATGGACATCCCACAAGATAGGGGTTCTGTCCACTTTACAGATGAGACACTGAAGAGAGGGTTCAGTAGCCTGGCACGGGGGCAGTCAGGACGGATACTCCAAACCAGGGATATCTGACTCATCAGCCCTCACCTTTCCCCACACCATGCTGCTCTTGGACCAAGAGTTATCAACCACATCTTTCTGAGCCTTGCTTGCTTCTTTGAATAAAAATCTTTTGAGTATGTCTCCCCACCTTCTATCCCCCATCCTGGAATCTTACAGAGGAAAACAAAGAGAAATCAAGGACAAATACATTGTAATCATATACCCATGATGGTCTAGGTTTCAATTGTCCATCTATGTCCCCACTCCTCCTTTTCCAAAGGGCTCAGGACAAGAGTAAGAAGCCCAAGGCCTGAGTGCCAGTCCAGTCTCGCCACTGACGTGTCCTGTGGCCCTAGTCAGTTAATTAATCTTTCTGTGTCTCTGCTCTTAATAGTCAAATGTGCATGATTCTGAGATCATAAGTTCTTATATAAGAAAATACACATATACCACATAGACTAGCACCTGGCACATGGTAAGCGTTCAATAATCATGAAGTTTTATTTCTCTTCCTCCCCCAACCCAAAGAGAGATTTCCTTATGGACTTATCCCAGACAAGGGCACTTTCCCATAAAGTTGATTAAAGTCAGAGACTGGCAATAGCAGCCAGAAAGGTGCTTGAGTCTCTGAGGGACGGGCTAAGAGTGAGCAGGAGAGGAGATGTCAAGGAGGGAGCTTATGCCTCTTCAAAGGAGAAGTGGGCAGGCTCTGTGCAGATTGGAAGAGTTTTAAGAATTTCTTTAAGTTTCTTTCACCTAGAGCCAAGATCTCCTTATTAATCTCATAGCCACCAGCTCTTTAACCTCTCACAGCCAGAAATCACCTAGGTAAGATGCTCAGCAAAGGCAGACACAAACCACCTCCCCTCTGACCTGATCTGTCCCCACCAAGGGACATTACCATTCTCACCAGGCAATCCTTGCCTCAGATCCCTGAGACACACCTGCCACCCCTTTCTCCTGGAGAAAAGCCACCCCATAACCACCCCACGACCTGGAGAAAAGCCAAAGGGCTAAGTCCCCCTACACTCCCTCAAACTCAGCCTCGGCCACCTTTACAGGCAAGTAATTGTTATGCAAACCACAATATCCTCTGAACTGAGCAAAACGCTGCAGTCATTTGACCAGAAAGGCCACATGTAAAGAGTACTGTCCCAGAAATGAGAAGACCAGGCATTGGCCCCTGGCTAACCCTACTGGCTACATGACCTTGGGTAAGTCTCCTTTCTTCCTGGCACCTCAGTTTCCTCTTCTGCAAAATGAAAGATTTTCACTAAACAAATCTCTTCTAAACCTAACTTACTTACACACACACGAACAATTTCCCATGATCACCATTGCTCTCCAACATGTAAATTCTGCAAAAAATAAAACAAAAACAAATACTTTTTGTGTTACTAAAGTCTAGTAAGCCCTACTTTAGGACAGTGCCTTGAACATGGTGTTCAAAAACTTATAATTAACTGAAAACATCAAAAGTTAAGCAGGTGAATAATTAAGAAGTCTTTTTTTTTTTTATTCCTAGTCTTTCCACTGCCTTGAGATTCTTTAAGGGTGAACCTGGTTACAGACTTATACCAAAATTCCTTCAGTCATTTCAGAGTAGCATGGCACAATGTACACTGGGAAACGTTTACTTCATGTATTAAATTCCCCTGCTTTAGCCAAAGTATTATTCAACCAATTCAGAATCAGGTAGACTGACCACTTAGCTTCTCTTTAGGAAAACAATTCAACATATGAATAAATAAAACTCTCCACCAAAAGATAATACAGCTAAAAGCAGTACAAATAGGGAGAAATATGTAACTAAGAGAATAATTCCTCTATAATTTGACCCCTCTCATAAGCATTTTTCTCCAAAGAAATTCATGGTTGTCATGGCTAAAGATACACCGTATGGACGAGAGCTCTGCTGGGCCTCTGGAGAGTCACCATCTTACCAGCAGGGCACTGAGCCCATAACCTACAAGCGAAACCAGAGCTGCACACTGCCTTTCTAGAAATGAAACATTATTTCTATAACCCCCCCAGCCTTATATGAGTGACAGTTTTCACCATCCCTAAGGATCACTTTTAACTTATCATGTAAAGATATAAGCAAGTTGTACCAACAAATTATAAAGATTCGCTGATCTGAGGTAAACATTTAATTTAAGAACCCCTTTACTGGAGAGAGTAATGTTCACATTAAGCAGCTGTAATAATACCCTATTAAAGTTAAAAAGGATTTCAGAATAGCCAAAGCTACAACCTATTTATGAATACTTAGCTGGAGTGGGAGGGGGTTGCTAATAGGACATATGTATTTTGGAAGCTGATAACTCTCTATAAGGAAATAGGAGCTGCCGACCTCTCCTGGGCCTAGTACAAGATCTGAGCAACTCTTCCAAAACAAGTCAAGCATTTACTAAGTATGCTCCCGTTGTGACCAATGCAAAGCTGTTCTAGGAGTCTCGGGCAAATGGCCTGAGTTTGGGGCTGGGGCTCTCTGGCCCATAGGTGACCAAAGTCTCCCTCAACATAAAAACTCAGATGAATCAAGAGCTCAATAGCATTTACAATAGCTGCAAAGAAAATAAAATTTCCAGAATATACTTAACCAAGGAGGTGAAAAGTCTTTACCAGGAGAACTATGAAACACTGCTTAAAAAAAAAAAAAAATCACACATTTCCAAACAAATGGAAAAAAATTACATGCTCATGGATTTATAGAATCAAGACTGTTAAATCCTTACTACCCAAAGTGTTTTGCATATTGAATGCAATCCCCACTAAAAAACCAATGTCGTATTTCACAGATTTAGAAAAAATAATCCTAAACTTCATATGCAACCCAAAAAGAACACGAGTAGCCAAAGCAATCTTAAGCAAAAAGAACCAATCAGGAGGCATCACGTTCACTGACTTCAAATTATACTATAAGGCTACAGTCACCACCACGGCATGGTACTGTTATAGTAGAAAAGTAGAGACACAACAGAACAGAGAACCCAGATACAAAGTCATCTACCTACAACGAACTGATCTTCCACAAAGCAGACAACAACATACACTGGAGAAATGATGCCCTAGTCAACAAATGGTGCTGGGAAAATTGGATAGCCATAGGAAAAATTAATTAATTTTAATCCATTTTAAGAGATGGATTAAAGACTTAAATCTAAGGTATAAAACCTTAAAAATTCTGGCTCAGCGCCCGTAACACAGTGGTTATGGCACCAGTCACATGCACTGAGGCTGGAGGGTTCGAACCCAGCCCAGGCCAGCTAAACAATAACTACAACAAAAAATAGCCAGGTGTTATGGCAGGCATCTGTAGTCCCAGCTACTTGGGAGCCTGAGGCAAGAGAATTGCTTTAACCCAAGAGTTTGAGATTACTGTGAGCTGTGACACTATAGCACTCTACCAAGTGCTGTCTCAAAAAAAAAGAAAAAAAGAAAACCCATAAAAATTCTAGAAGAAAACGTAGGAAAAACTCTTCCAGACATTGGCACAGGCAAAGAATTTACAACTAAGACCCCAAAGACAAATGCAAAAATAAATGAATGGAACTTAATGAAATTAAAAAATGTCTGCATAGCAAAAGAAATAAGAGTCTAAATAGACAACCCACAGAATAGGAGAAACTATTCACAAACTATACATTTAACACAGGACTAAAATCCAGACTCTATTAAGAACTCAAACAAATCAGAAAGAAAAATCAAACAAAGCAGGCAAAAGATATGAGCAGAGTTTTTTCCAAAGAGGATGGACAAACAGCCAACAAACACATGAAAAAGTGCTCAACTAATCATCAGGGAAGTGTAAATTAAAAGTACAATGAGCTACCACCTTACTTCTAGCCAAACAGCCATTATTAAAAAGTTTTTTTAAAAAACATGCATGTTGTTGTTACACTCGGTGAATTCACCGTCCTCATTCTCACTCTGGCATACTGTCACTAGCCTGAGGCTCTCTGCTACCTGGAGAGGCCAGAGGTGAAAAGAATTTCAGTTAATGCCTATGCTTTAGGAATGAGGATGTGCTTAATGCTTCCAAGAATCCCTGACATATGACGCAGGCCTAGGTTCCCCATTCCCCAAGTTCAAGATGGTAACCTAGGACCTTACCTCCTTGTTACCCTGTTACCTTTAGAATAAAGGTGCCCAAATAAGAGAGGCTCTTGGTCTTGAACTTGGAATAGCTCATCTCCAGTTTGCCTGTCTTGATATTGAGTCTGCGGGGGGGAAGATAACTGTATGTGACTGGACCACTACTCCAAGAACTCTCCTCTCTGTGGTTAATTAACAGGAAGAGTACTGAAAATGGAGTCAACCTGAGATCTATTTCTGGCTCTGCTGCTTACTACTGTGTGGTCAGAATTGCTGTGAACATGAGATTATGTAAATAAATGTTCTTAGTAAGTTTAAAAAAAAAATAAAAATAAAAATAAAAAAATAAAAAACATGCATGTATAAATCTGATAAAAAAAGGAATGCTTCTACATTGTTGGTGGGACTGCAAATTAGTATAACTTCAATGAGAAACAGTAGGGAAATTCCTCAAAGAAATAAAACTAAAGTTACCATTCAATCTAGCAATCCTACTATTGGGTATCTACCCAAAAGAAAAGAAGTCATTTTATTAAAAAGATGCCTGCATTCGAATGCTTGTTGCAGCACAATTCATAACTACAATGGTATGGAATCAATCCAAATGTCTATCAGTGGATGAGTAGATAAAGAAATGTGGGGTACACACACCAAAAAGGACTGAAATATTGTTGTTTGCAGCAACTAGGATGGAACTGGGGACCATTATCCTAAGTGAAGTGTCTCAGGAATGGAAAACCAAACACCACATGTTCTCACTAATAAGAGGGAGGAGCTAAATGATGGGCACAAAGAGGTATAAAAAGCATTGGAAACCAGCTCGGGGCCTGTGGCTCAGCGGGCTAAGGCGCCAGCCACGTACACCTGAGCTGGTGGGTTCGAATCCAGCCTGGGCCCGCCAAACAACAATGACAGCTGCAACTCAAACAAAAAAAATAGCCAGGTGTTGTGGCGGGCGCCTGTAGTCCCAGCTATTTGGGAGGCGGAGGCAGGAGACGCGCTTGAGCCCAGGAATTGGAGGTTGCTGTGAGCTGTAATGCCATGACACTCTACCCAGGGCGACAGCTTGAGGCTCTATCTCAAAAAAAAAAAAAGCATTGGAAACCAAGAAGAGGGGAGGACAGAAAGGAAGTAAGGGATAAAAATTTACCTTCTGGGTACAATGAAAACACTATTCTGGTGACAAGTACACTGTCTTCAGATGACTTCAGCATTATACAGTTCACCCATGTAACAAAAACACTTGCACCTCTTAATATTTTGAAATTTGAAAAATGTAAAATAGAATAACGTGTGTTGTAAACCAATCCCAAAACCTTTAGCAGAGAGGGAGAAATCAGTATCAGTATTTCTACTGAACGTCATAGATTTGAGAAATAGTTTAGCATCATCAGACCCAGAAATTAAAAGCTTTCCCTTATCTCTTAAATGAATTTATCAAACAAGAAATTAAACTCATAGTTCTTTTCATGATAAAAAATATTCAGAGCTGGACGAGACTTTTGCACTTGATCTTAGCCCAAAGGCTGAGAAGTGATTGGATGAGATTTTTGAATAGAGCTTCTCAATTCCTTTGCATGTTGAAATAATTTTTGGCAATGCACTTGAAGTTTTATAATAACTGTTCAATCTCTACCACCACAAAAATGTCCCAGTCTCCTGAAAAGCACACAATGTTACTGCATATTCTCTTGGTCCTCCCCAATTCTCTGTCCTAATTTAAACAGAATTTTTAAAAATTTTTTTACTAGTCTGTCCTAACTCTCTAATAAGTTCACGGGAACACTCTTGCATGTTGCTGTGAGCACACTGTGCTTCTTTGGCATTAAGGTGGCATTAAGCTTGGCCTCCTTCCTCTGACTAGCAGAACACTGTTCTCTATAGCATATTGCAGGAGACATGAGGCCACTGTTTTCTCTAAGAGACATCACTGTGACATTAGGTCTACTCCTTGGAAGCACAAATAAATTGTCACATTGATTTAAATCTGGTGGCCCTCCTGTAATGGGTTTCATTACATTTACATTTACAAAGAAAATGAGGTTCAAATAGAGAAAGTGCCTCGCCCAGTATCATCCACACAGATCTGGACCTCAACCCGCCCAGACCCCTCCTCTCTTCCTCTGTGACTCCAGGCTGGCAAAGAGAGAAGCTGTAGGTTTATGGCAGGCACACCCGCCTACAATCGAGCTCTCCTGGTAAAAGCTGATATCTATTAGGAAGAGATGGAGGATGCGTGGAACAATTTTTAAGGGAAAAATTCAAGGATAGCTGCCACTTTTTCTTTGCTCTCACCCATAGCTGGTAGGTTATTACTCCTTCAGCAGATTGAGAAATAGTTACCGCTAAAGATAAAGCTGAGTACTAAACACTGGAATTCAAGAAAGGCTCCAAGAAGGATCAGACTGCTTACCCAAGTTGTGGAAGTCACTGGAAAGGAGAGAAAAGCTGTTAAAAATGATACATCTGTAGTATAGATCAGATGCTGGAGAACTATGGCCTGTAGAGAGAGCCACCTGTCCTTTCAAATAAAGCTTTGTTGGAACATAACCACCCCCACATTTACATGTTGTGTGTGTCTGGTTATTTCCATATACAAAAGCGGAGCTGAGTAGTTGCAACATATAATCCTAAAATATCTTCTAGATATCTCCTAAAATATCTCCCGGCTTGCTTACTCCTGGTATAGTTTAGAGAAAATATCGCTTTGGAGAGAACAGATTCATAGTGAAGTATAAAGCTGGTAGAAAGGCTGGGGATAGTGGCTCACACTGGTAACCCTAGCACTTTAGGAGGCTGAAGCAGGAAGATCCCTAAAGACCAGGCATTGGACACTAGCCTGAGCAACACAGTGAGACCCTGTGTCTACCAAAAATACAAGAATGACCATAGCTGGCCATATAGGAGTATAACTTAAGCCCAGAACCTTGAGGTTGTAGTGAGCTATGATGCCCCTGTATTCTAGCCCAGGCAACAGAGCAAAACCTTGTCTCAAAAAGAAAGAAAGAAAAGAAAAGGGGGGGAAAAGCCCACTAAGGAGTCACATTTGGTCACATTGATTATCTTAGAGCCTCTCTGCCCACTTGAGAGGACGTTGCCTATAACAGTAAATAAAAGTTATAATCATAGCTGCTGTGGAAAACCATGTTTTTAACAAGGTCTTTTAAGGTGACAGTGTTGACATTCCTCAAGGACAGCTGCAGGTAACTTAAAGGAGAATGTTTCTGTCTTATTCACAGTCACCACTTCTGTGACTGAATCAGGAAACCCACGGGGAGATTACCAGCCAGGATGGAGGTGCTGACGCCCGTGGTGAGGCTGATGATGAGGCGTCTGCACGGCCTCTGGCGTCTCACCCTCTCCCTCACCATCCCAGCACTGGTCACACATTCCTTATTTCGTCCTCACAGCAGCCTATGTGAGTATCATCCTCATGCCGTGCATACAGACGGAAGCACGCAGAGGTTAAAGAACTTGGCCTGATACAAAGCTCGTAAGTGAAGTGGAAACAAGACTCCAGAGTCTTTGCTCCTCAATGCACGTGCTAAAGCTTTTGTCTAATTTTCTAGTCTTATGAACAGAGGCCTAGAATAGTTAAAAGTCTTAACTGAAAATACGTGATTAGGAAAAGGCAAATCTACAATTTTAGAGCCAGGCTTACTAATGTAATTTCTAGTCTACAATGCTGCTTTCCTCCCCCAAAACCTCCCCTCCACCACCTCCCCCACTCCGGCCTCTGACCCAAACACATGACTCTCACAAGCTTCTCTGGCTTCTCTGCTTGGCTACCCATGAGGCTAACCCATCCCCGCAAAACCAAGCACCTTGGCATTTAGGAAGCTGCCTTTGAGTTAGCAGAGTTCTCTCTCTGCATATCACCCCTCACCTTGCTCTCCTGCATCCAAGGGCCAAAGTGCTCGGCTTTGAAATAAGCAAATCAAATGAGGAATGCCCGCAATCTTTTCCTAGTCAGTTTTGCATATTTTAAAGCACTGCTGTCATGGAAGCCTCCTTTAGCTCAGAAAAATAATTTTTCTTTGCGTCTACAGCAATTGAGTACAAAGAACCCACTTTAAGACCTTTATGTTTAAATCTCTAACAACATCATATTTATAAGGAAAAAACTGACTAATTCAATGTCTTGAAAAAATACAACCCAAGCTTAAAAAGGACAAGTAGATTAGTTTCATGAGTGTTCTGATAGAACTTTCTACGAGGATGGCAATATTCACTATCTGTCCCATCCAATATGGTAACTCTGAGCCATGTGTGGTTACTGAACATTTAAGATGTGGTATGTGCAACTGAGGAACTACATTTTTAACTTCAGTTATTTTTAGTTTTAAATTAAATGGCTCACATAATTAGTGGCTATCATGTGACCAGCTTAATTCTGGACCACCCTCCTTGATCCCTATGCAGGCACAGAGGACATCAATAACACCCGGTATTTGCTCTCTAAGAACTTATAAGTTAAGAGGGAAGACAAACCACATAGCCACAAACAGTTAAACAATGACAGATGGAAAGAGCTAAAGGAATTGAGAAATTGCATCTTCAACTTAAAAAACATCAGACTTTATCGTCAAAGGTGTTTTACAGGTCCTATAATGTAAGAAAAATTTGAATCCAAAATCAAGGGTAGATAAACATCTGAGGATTGACAATGGATGGCACTCAGGCACTCAGAATTGCAGATATTACAGGAGAGTGTTGATTATAGAAAATAATTCAAAGTTAAAACAGATAATTTATGTGTGTTTAAAGGGAGTAGGAGACTGATTTTTATAGTGAGTTATAATTACATTCTAAGTGTAGTTTTTGCATTAAAAATTTTAGACTATTTTGAAAACTAAATTTTGCTGTAATTGAACTCAAATTGCTTAATACTCTACCTTCATTCCTCATGTTTCTGTGAAAGCATGTGGCCAGTTGTTGCGGCATCAACACTATGAAGCCTCCTGCTAAGTGAGGTGGGCATCAGTTATGTCCTGCTCCAAGAAATAGGAAGGACACAGAAATGTAAGACGCGTGAAGAAAATCCAAGTGGAGCGATCCTTTGTGCTTGACTTGTAAGCGTGTTGTAAGTGACGTCAGAGGGTAGGTGTTCAGACTATTATTCTTCTCCAGGAAACTTAGAAACATCTGAATTTTAAAAGTAAACTGTTTCACCAGCTGCATGTTAAGATAATAAGATATAGTGGCTTTTGAAAAGCTTTTTAAAAGAGAATGTGTAAACTCAGTTTGTTTTAATAAAACAAAATTGTGCTTAATGTGTTTAAGAAAAAAAATAAGACACTGCATCCTAGAATCTAGTTCTACCAAATGAGATCTTTGCCATTTTGTTGCTGTGGGTACAAAACAGTCTGCTTGGGAAACAGTGCCCACCGTCCACTTGCTTTCACAATCTGGAGATGTTGTTTTCGGATGACATGTGCCTTAAGCAAACACACCAGCAAGGATCGTCCCTGTTAAAACATCACTGCAGTATTTCCCTGAGGCAGAGCCCCAACGCATGTGGTAATCAGAACCGAAGTGCAGCTGAAACCAGGTAAATCCAACCCCTTTATCTCTCACCCTTTTCCCTCCTTAGTTTTTCTTCACATCCTGAAAGAAAATGGAAGTCTGATCCGAGACGGTCACTGCCCAAGTTTGCTCCTTTGTCACTCTGTAGAGTTTCACCCTCCCCCCAAGTACTTTCAGGGCAATTTCTATTCCTCACCTGCTTTTCAAACTTCCCCCAGAAATTTCTACTGCAACAGGTTGCTGGCAATCAAACTTTCTACCTTTTGCAAACTCCAGAGTTACAGAGGAAGAAAGAATGGGGGAGACAGATGGAAGAGAGCAGTGGAGAAGGAAGAGAGAGGGCAAGCAAGAAAGGAAGGAAAAGTAAATAGGCAGAAATTAGAAACTGATCAGAGACCGGCAGCTGGTTCTATCTCAGCCGCCCTGCTCTCACCTGGGACTGGGCTGGACTGCAGCTTCAGATTTTCTGTAATTATAAGGAAGTGAGCCAAGTGACTTCTCCCGCTCATTTGAGACTATTCTCAGTGCACTGTACGGCCACGTGTGTAGGGACTTTACCATCTTTACTTTTGTACTTTTTGGGAACAAAACGGAGGAAATGAAACTATTATTCTCTGTGTAACTTTCCAATTAAGGTGAACCTTCATGAATCTTAATTTCAAAATAAGTTGAAATTTAGACAGCCCCCTTACCCTATTATGCTGGGGTTCTATCACAAAAAGAAATGAATTTCTCCCCAAATGACAAAATAGGCTGACTTCTTGATGACACTTCAACCTGCTTAAATATATTTTGTGTGTATAAAAATTCTGAAGGGACTTCTAACTCCTGTTGCTGAAACAGTTATACTGCAACACCCCACAGTCCAGTCCCAGTCTACCAAACATAAAATTGCTCTGACTTCAGAAAGGGAGGAAGCATACAGAATACCACACCACCCTCCTTCTTCCTTCTCCTAGCCATGAAAGGCCTCATCTCTGTTTCCAACACTAGGACTCCATGAAAGTAGTTTTGCAGTTTCGCAGAGTTCCATTTTTTTAAACTGTAAGTCCACTGTAGATAGAGAGGGATAAGTGGAGCAGAATAATAACAGAGGGCCTTGTTGGAGGGAAAGATGGGAACCAATGGCCTCATTTTGAGTACTGAGGTTGCACATGGCTTTGGGGAGGATGCCTGTTTTGCTTACGGTGGGCAGAGTTAAGTGACCTCTGACAGAAAACAACCCAGGGCTAAATGATTTCATCCCCACTCTCATCCTCATGTACAATTCAGTGTGAAATGGACAAGAACCAAGAAGAGATCGCATTATAAAGGATTATCTGCTAGCCAGAACTCACTGCAATCAGATCAAGAAGGTATTGTTTCTAGAGGCCTCTCGGAGCACCTGGGATGGCTTTATTAAACAGAACTTCTCTTTGTAATAGGATTTTACCTGGCTGTACTGTTGAGACTAGCAATTTCGAAAGAAAATACCTTCCTTAGAAAAACACCTTAAATACAAAGATTTTAAAGCAAAAAACAAGGAAAAGGACTGACCTATTGGAAGAGATAGTCGTACCTGAATGAGACTACCGTGATTTCATTTAAAAACCATACTGCTGAAGTACTGCTTCACAGAAGGGTATGATTGGGCTTTGTTTGATTTGGCACTTCCATTCTTTTTCAAAATAGGATATTATGTTAAGGACACAGGCACAGTGGTTTACAAGGTTACTGCGGCCATAAGATGTCTAATGACATTGTATGAAATTGCTTTCTGCTGCTGGACCAGTTTTTACTTCTACAACTTGATGTGTTCTCAAGAATTTTAAAAACCACACTGCAAAAGAGTTTAGAAGTGTAGCTGGCCATAATCTAATCTATAATTCAACTACTAAAGGAATCGGTTTGCTTCTTTAATAAAGTGAATAATGAAACGACAGTTCCAAATACATAAATTATCTAACAGGATGAACACATTGTTTTCTACTAATTAGGTAAATCTGGAACAGAGCAAGTACTCTGACTAGATACTTACAGGGCAGTTTAATGCAGTATCTGAGCTTACACTAAATCCTATACCAAAGAAAATACGCATTATCTACCAATAGACCTTACAGGGTTAACATATATAATTAGAATATGAGTGGCAAAGTATTGTGCCATTCTAAATTTTTTTGAGGTTTAAAACTGCATTATTTTTTAAGAGAATATTCTTAGTTAGAAATACACCCTGAAGTATCGAGGGGTAAAGGGCCATGAAATGATTCAGAAAAATGATTTTGTTTATGGACACATGTGCATATACGCACATGCTTTTATGTTATATATCGTATATTATATAACATTACATAATACATAATAAGCTATTCTAGACTACATACTTTATAACATAATTATCTCTATTTTTATAGAAAGAGCAAATTATAAAGCAAAAGAGCAGAATGTTAATAACAGCTCAATCTGCGCAGAGACACGCAAATATTCTTTGTACTACTGTTGCAACTTTTCCAGAGGTTGGGATTATGTCAAAATAAAAAGTTCTTTTAAAGAAAATAAGGGGGTGGGGTAATTAAGGCTTTCCACAGGCGGCCCCTCCAGTGAAGAGCTGTCTTAGTCATATCTACGCAATGTCTATAACCAAATAGAGAGTCAGCCTCAGACTCCTTTCCACTTGGCTTCTTATCATTAATACAAGTCAGAAGGGAAAGCCAAATGATTTTCTTATCTTTCTCCAAATTTTCTATTGTAAAAGTAACATGTGCTTATAGAAAACTGGAGAAAAGTACAGAAAACTTTAAAGAAAAAAAAATACTTAACCCCTGCACACAGAGGAAAAAAATTTTATATTGGCATATTTCCTCTTAGTCTTTATTCTAAAGTTTTAAGAAGACTGGGATTATATATTATATAAAGTATGTATCTTGTTTTTTTTTATTTCCTCTTTAACCAAGTAAAGACATTTTCCATGCCATGGTTAAAAGCAAAAATTTTATAAAATCTTCAAGGTTAACATAACACTACATTATATGAATAGGCCATGATTTACACAGTTATTTCCCTAAAACTATCCCTTTGGTTCTTTCCTATTTGTATTATATATAAGCTGAGTTAAAAGTTTAAGATCTTCATACTTAAATCCTGTTTTGTTCTGTGTTTTATTTCTGAGTTATGGCTTTATGATAAATTCACACAAATGAAATTGCTGGGCCAAATGATATAAACCTTTTTAAGACTCCATACAAAAGGCCAAACTGCTTTTTAGAAAAGCAGGCATCTTTGAAGACAAAGGAGACACATGAATGCAATTATCAAAACTGGTTGAAATTTTACTTAGGATTTATAGAAAGGGAAGTTACTGTCATAGTCTGAAAACTGCAGTCTTCAGATCATACTTAGCTGGGGGACAATTTCTGCAAGCTATGTTTTGCCCTCAAAAGAGGAAAGACCAAAATATTCTGGCCTGTATCAACACATGCTGACCGCTCAGTAAGAGAGGAAAGGCCACACATCAGGGTGATGACCAACATACTATCCTTTTGTTGTCTCTAACCTAAAAGATCATCCTGTCCTCCGGATAGAAATGGGATCCTAAAAATCTAAGTGCATAGAAAAAAAAAAATTATATATGGCAGGAAGGTGACAGGAATCAAAAAGCAAGGCTCAGATTCAAAAAGGCAAATGTGTAACAAGTTGGCTTTGGCTCCCTCCATTTTCACAGCAGCCCAGTCATTACAGAAAAAGCAAGAGCTCCAGCGCCCAGAGTCTACTCCCATCTGTCCTGAACAAACAACCAGCCTCTTGCTTAGATCAGTGGGGCCAAACCTCTCTGAACTCATTTTCTCTTCTGCTAACTGACAAACAAAGTTCCTAAGTGTCACTCTCAGGTCTCTGATTTGCAACATTTTCCTGTTTTACAGGTGCCGAGGAGGGAGAGGTTATTCTTTCTGAACACATGACTTCTAACAAGATGTTTGTGCAAGCAAAACAAGATCAGATAGCATTTGGTTTACAAAAGAGATTTCATAAACTATGCATTTTCTATCAGAAAACCAGTACCAGGGGGCAAAGTGAGGCAGGGAGATCAGTAAGCGAGGAGGAAAGGGAGCAGGCTCACCGTGGCCATTGCAGTAGTAGATCCACTTCTCCCGGTTCTGGGTTGGAGTCACGGACTTCTTCAGCCCTGCCTTCTCCACGATGGCGCTGGGATCCTGCCGGGGCCCCTTTTTCAGAGTCCTGGAGCTCTTCCGGATGCTGCACACTACTATCACCACAAGCACCAGAAGCAGGAAGAGCACAATCATCCAGGGCAGATGCTCATTGATGTCAAAATGCTTGTGCATGTTCTGTCTGGGATGGGCCCTCTTGGGGCCCTTTATGGGCGTGCTGGACTTCTCGCCCCCCGTGGCCTCCATGGATGGCAGCAGCTTCAGGATATGTCTGTGGTGGGGGCCTTGCTGGTGGTTGACTACCTGGAGGTTTGGGAGGGTCTTGTTCATTCCTTCCTCCCCACTTGCTGAGCTTGTGTTGTTAGGGACTGTCCCTTCCTGGGTGCCACTCAGTACCTTTGGTCTAACAGAGGCAGAAGAGTTGGATTCTGTTGAGTTCATGCCTAGAAAAAAGAGTAAGGAGGGGGAAGAGCTATTCCATATTTGGGGATCTATATATTCCCTCCTCTCCCTGGTCATCTCCAAACTAGGCCAGATAATCAAAGAAGAGATGACCTTGGGGCTAGAATAAATTACACTACACATTTTCATAGAGGCCCTAATAACACTTCCACATGGCAGGTAAAAACTAAACTGCTAAACTCACTTTCTTGTACCAAAACCAAGGGCATCCTTGGGGATCCAACATCTGAGCTTCAAGGAATCTTCCCCTGTACTTCACATACTGAGTGGACACATGTTCAGAACTCCAGTCAACTCTTAACGGTTTGCATTACTTACAAAACTAGCTCAAATTTAATTCCTTTGTTCCTTCTCTTCCTCTGCCATTTTTGACTATTTCATGATGCAACAGTAAAACTGAGAACATGACTAAGAGAAAGAAAAGAGTTCAAATGCAAATCCAAATTTGACTAGAGAAAGGTTTGGTGGGACAGGTCAGGGAATAAAAGAAGCAGGACTATCTTATCATCTGTTATCAACAAACTAAACAAGGTTTGGGTTGGTAGCTTTTGGGACTTCTTTCAGAAATGCTTCCCCAACTAGTCTTAAGGAGTGTGAGAGATAGGAAAGTTTGAGTTCCAAGAGACAGGGACTCAATGTTAGTCCCTGAGAAAATCTGGAGTGTCCATGTGGACTCTGAGGCTGTTTTTTCATCTGAAAATGGCAGGTGTAAGAAGATGCTCAAGGCCAGGGGGCACAACTTTTGCTGGTTATCAGCTCATAAAACTCAATTCAATAAAAAAGGATTGAAAATAAAGGTTGAATTTTATATTCTGAGGTTCAGGAGGAGTTCTCATGAAAACTGGAATACTTGATGAAAGACATGAAATTAAAATCATTGGGAAAAAAATACAGGTATTATTGTATTGTTTTCTAAATGTGACTGCTAGTTCCCTTTGACCTGACCAACAAATTTGCTTGTTTCCTGAAGCTTCTAATTTTCCTTCTTCCTTTCCTGATATAATGATATTTCCTCCTCTTCTCCCTCTCCTTCTGGCCATGTCTGCCCAAAACTGATGCCATGTTGGACAACTCGTAATCTGGAAGGAATATCTAAATCACTTATTTGTTTGGCAAGTTTGAAACCAAGGCCTAAGGAGGTTAAATGACTTACATAAGGTCACATGCTGTCCTTGTTCCTCTCAGTTCTTATTATGTGACCTAGTTTTTAGATATTTGATCTGCCCTAATAGAAAACTTCTGAGTCTAAATATTTCTCATAAGTCCAAAGAAGCCAGGCTTAGTTAGCCACAAAATGAAGGCCTCTTCTCCAAGGGGTGAATTCAGAACACACAAAATGGAGAAAACACTGGTATAAGCACACTCTTGGTACCTCCACTGGGCCCAAAGCCTTCCTCAAATAAATAATTCACCAGGTTAAGTTACCTTTGGGAACGTAAGTGGAGGAAGGGACTTCGTGGGAATCCGTGTGCTCAGGGTGTGAAAAGATGGCTGTGCCGGGGGGAGGAGAGGTGGTGCTGGAGAGGGTTGGGAGTGTGCCACAGACGTTGTCTGCCTCCTTGGTCCCCGGCTTGATCACCACCAGGTTCTGACTCAGACAGTCTGTGTATGCTTTGCATTTCATCACACTAGAAGGCACATCAGAGAAGGTACCCCGAGCACACTGCTTACACCGCACGTCCTCAGTCTCTGTCCCTTTCTTCCGCACACCCCACCCCACAGGACACACTGTATGAGGGGCACAGGTAGCGTTGGACTGGAACATGCCAGGTGGGCAAGTGCATTCTCGGTCAGTCAAGGCAGCACAAGGTAATTTCTCAACCATTGGCCATGGGCATGGCTGACTACAGTCATGGCATCTCTCTATGCCGTTCTCATGCCTGGTAAAGGTCCCCGCAGGGCAGCTGCTGCAGACACGCAGGCTTGTGTTGGTACAATGCTCAGACACGTAGGTTCCTGCTGGACACTTGTCACAGGTTAGCACCTGGCCTGTAACACGGTCAACATGGCGGTATGTGCCAACGAGATTCAAGGCCTTCTGTTCTGGCTGAGCCGTGGTGGTGCTAAGAAATCCAAGCTGAAAGAAATAAAAGGGGAGGGGAAAGGAACAAAAGCCAATGGTTTATATAGAAGCAGAGGAGCAGAAGGGACCCATAAGCCCAGCACTACCCATCATCATTCCTGTTAGAGACACAACCAGTCCTGCATCCCCTTTGGCATTACTGCAGCTCACAGCAGAGAGAAAGAAACAAAAGACCCAGATTCCTCCTTACTGGCTGCAAAGCTTTGGCCTGGTTGCCTGACCTTTGCCACAGCTTCCTTTTTACCCATCTGTAAAATGAAGCCAACAAGCCTTCTCAAATTGATTATGAGAATCAATTAAGTACGTGTTTGTGAAAGCCGTCTGTGGCTAACATTAAAAGGGCCATATACTAGTCTAAATTCTAAAGCAACAGAAACACCAACTTTCTGAATAGTTGTTCCTTTCCCAGACCCAAATGTAAAGTTGCCATTTCCTGACACCAGGGCAAAGCAACTGAGCTCCAGGAAGGCATATATATGAGCTGCCACTTCCATGGCACCCATTGCCTCCTTGGGGTTAACCTGTAGTTGTAGCATAACTTTTTTCAAAGGTGTTTACTATGTGAAGCTGATTTTGTTTTTTTTTTACAAAACACAGGCAAGCCTTTGGCATTCTTTGCAATGTGCTATGTCCTCTCAATGAAAGAGTTGATACTTTTGGAGTCACTCACTATTTGTTCAACCTCTGAAGGCCAAAGCTACCAAAGCACCAACCCGCTGCCACCTAGGAGCCCAAAGCCAGGTACAGCAGGAAAGAATCAACAGACATTTAAGTTTCATTCAAAGAAAAGAAACTTCGCCCAGCTAGAAAGAATTTTCCATTGTTTTCCAGAATGAGACGTTGGGGCATAAGAAATTTGTTTGTGGTACTAAATCCTGAGGCCCTTCTGAGAAGAGGGTGGTAAGTGTATTAAAAGAAAGCTTTTTGCACTAGTGAAGATTGAGGGGTTCCGACAGTGTTCACTACCTTGAAATGGACAAAGTTTATATGTCAAGAAAATAATGACTATCTCAAATTAAAAGCTGCCAGGCAGACCAAATTCCTTGTAACTTTGCAGCTGTATCAGTAACTAAGAGAATAAAGCAAGGATTTTTTCATAGTGATCAGAGTTTCTGTCCTCCTTAGCACACTGACAACCCAAGATGCACTTACTTCCACCCCAAATTTAACTATTTGAACCAAAATTCCTTTGAAGTCCTTTATCCCTACCCCAGAGTTGCCTCTGGTCAAATGACATTTCATTTCATTTTATGAGAATACATTCTTTTTGTTACTATAACCTGAGAACAAATAAAAGAATAGCAGTTGATTTTCTTTTAAGAAGTCTTGGAGACCCAAGGAAAAAAATCTTTTGCCTGATGATAAATTCTGTAATTTTGTAATGTCTTCCCTTTCGATTCCGGCTTTACCTTTTTTCTTCTTGTTCATTGTATTTGCAAAATAAGTCGCAGTCACCCTCTTTGAGCACAGCAGATGCACTGGGTAGAAGGGACTGTTCTGCGGAGCCCAAGTTCCATTTGGCAAGTACATGAAGGACAAGATGAGACCTAATCTCCCCAACACTAAAGAGTTGACCCAAGAGCTTGCAAAAGTGGCTCTGTTCTGCACTTGTCAGAGTTACTATCTAGGGTCTACGTCAAAAAGCAGCTTTACATGGCCGCAGTGTTCTGAAAGTTTGAAAGATGGATAGATAAGTCCAAATGGCAGGTTATTACACTTTAAATGAAAGCACAGAACCAAACTTGAGATCTGGCCGGGGGTGGTGGCTGGGAGCTGACATCACTCTGGTGTGCTGTGAGAGCCACATCTGCCTCCCTACCTGTGCGGGAGGCCGGGCAGTCCGCCACACTCACACCCATGAGGGTGCCTCTGCAGAACTAGCAAAGGGGGGGCACAAAGGTGTCTGTGGGGGTGTGGAGCTGGGGCCAGGCTTCCCACAGCTTCATACATTGCCCCCAGGGTATGCACTTCTAAATGGATGGCAAAAGACACAGGGTCCTGCATCAGTCCCCTGGTCACCAAAGAACAAGAGGTGTCCCTAGCTGTACATAAAACCTACTTTCAAACCCCAGTGCTCCCACTCTTTTTCACACTTCAAATGAATTTTATCAGTCTTTGTTCTTTTGGAATAATAAATCGAGTTTCTAATTAAAGCAAAGTTCAAAGCTGCTTAATCTGTATCATATTGGGTAACCCACTTTAGGCAACGTGTCCCTAAAAATGGACCTTTGACCTATTTCATATTATAGGAAATGATTCTAGCTCCTACAAACAGCTGACAAATAGCGATGCCTCTACAGTCTTGACTGGGCTGAATACTAGAAATTAAGTGTGTGTAAACAAACAGACACTAGGAATCTACTGGACAAATATTCATTGAAGACCTACTAAGTGTGTGAAGGGCGCCATGTCACAGACTGAGGACACAGCCTCAGGAGTGCTACTCCAGCCCTTAGGATGTTTACAGTTGAAGGTGGGGTGGACAGAAAAACAAGTACACCAGCAATTACTTGATTGGAATTGAGATTACTGCTGAGAAGCAGAAACAGGATCCTATGAGAGGGGGTTTAACAGGTGCTTTATAACTTAGAGAAGTTAGAGAAAAGTTTTGCTGTAGCTTTTAAGGATGAAGAAGTAGAAATAAATGGAGAGAAGTAGAGGGGGATTAGGCACAGGGACCCACAGAGCAAAAGTATGAAGCAGAAGGAAGCTCAGCTCAGGAACTGGAAAGCTTGCGGCTCTATCTGCAGATGCAACAGAGTGGCCACGGTTAAATACAAGAAGCTCCATACTGTGATCTTCATCCAAAACACAATGAAAAGTCATTACATGCTCATAGGGGGTGGGGGAGCACAGAATCACATTTGTGAATACAAAGTTATGCAGCTGCAGGGTGGGAGGTGAAAGGGGTGTGGAGGGAGAGCAAATGAGAAAATCCACTTAGAAGGTAAGAGAGTAGGTGGAGGGTGGTGTGACTTGGACCAAGGTGGTGGCCATGGAAATGAAGCAGAGACAGTTTGAGGGTTCGCATCAGCTGCATTTGGTGAATTGTTACTTAAAGCAGGGGAAGGAGGAAGAAATTGTTCTCAAAAGAACACTGGAGAGAAAACACAGCTCTCTGTGCTCAGGCCAGGGGGGGATGCCAGGTAGGCTCCAAGGCCCCACCCCTGCCTCAAAGGTAGCAACTCAGTTTTAACAGGGCTTCCAAGTAAGAACTCATTTGAAGGAAGGTTTATGCTTAAAACAAGTCTGAAAATCACTTGAGTTAGAGGAACCCCCTAAGGCCCTTTCCAATGCTAAGGTAAACAGTCAAACCCATCTATGCTACAAAGCTGGAGGACTTGCCCCCCAGGCTCCTTCCTTGCTGAAACCCTGCTGACAGTAAGGAGTGGCAAGGAACAAATGGCAACATCCCTTTCTCTTTGCAGAAACTTAGATGGCACCCAAGAAAAGTTACTTTCCTAAGGCCTTCAGTCAACTCATGATCTAAAACTAGACCTTTTTTCACTAGCCTAGTGGCAACTCCCTGATTTCTAAGAAAATTAAAACATTGTAAAAATCATTCCCAAAGATGATTCTGGGGGTGCAGCAATGGGTAAAGAAGGCAAGACAGATCAAGATCAAAATCAATATTTAAGAAGCTGAGGTGATACCTAAAAATAACACTAGGGAAAAACCTGAATTAGGAGGCACATTCATTGAAAAGTACAAAACAGCAAAGGCCAGGAGACCTGGCTGCGTCCTACTTGGTCAAGATCCTTAATGCCCTCATGTGTACAGAGATGGATGAACTAGACTAGAGGCTCACCAAAGCCTCAAGTCTCAAATGTAACATTAAAACTACCCAGGAAGCTTTATAACAAATTCACATCCCCAATCCCATCATCAGAGACTCATTGTGGGCCTGCAAGAGGGTCACGGACTTTTTTTGTTTTAGCTTTTAGATTTATATACACATACATAGCATTCCAAGTGATTCTGATGCCCACCCAAGTCTTGGACACCCTGAACTAAGCTAGGACCTCTCTGCCTCTCACCTTCTGATTCCGAGACACATTCTAGAGACCACCCAACTCCGGGGTCAGGACCACTCTCTCCACCTCTTGTCCAACTCAGCACTTTAAGTTGCTGTAGTGTACTTAATTAAATGAGTAAATAATTAGTATTTTATAAATAAAGCAAACATTTTTGCATTAGAAAGTACAGAGTAAAACATTTAAGTCTCAGCCCAAATCCAGTCATCCCAAAGGGCGACCTGCTGTTAATTTTGGCTCACATCTTCCCAGACCTTTTGAGAGCATGTACACAGCGTGTGCGTGCGTGTGTGTGTGTGTGTGTGTGTGTGCACGCACACTCCCGCTGGCTGTTTCCCTCGCTTCGGTTTTGTCTTGTTTGGGGTATCTGACAGAGAGGAGCCATGCTACTGTTCTGGGATTCACGTCTGTGCCTCTTCTAACACTGCATCGCTGGAATTTTTCCATGTGAGAAAATTTTTCCACAGGAGAACACGCGGACCGCTGCCTTCTGTCTCACTGTCACCAAGTTCTCTTCACCTGGATGGCTATGCCTGAATTTAGAGATGCTTCTAAGGACAGGTAGACTAATTACCTCCTTGCCGCTCATACGTCAGCCAATGCACTTTTCTGCTTCAATAATCCTCTCCTTCCGTTCTCCTCCCCCACCTCAGTCTCTTTTCTTTCCTTCACATTCCACATGACAGATACAAGCGCTGCTTTTGGTCTTTTGAGAACCACTTTCTTCCGAAGTCTCAATATAACCCATAACTTGGAACTTCTCACCCCATCTTCTCTTATTAATATGAATCCAGCCTCGGCGCCTTTAGCTTAGCAGCTAGGGTGCTAGCTACATACACCAGAGCTGGCAGGTTCAAATCCAGCCCAGGCCTGCCAAACAACAATGACTACAACCAAAAAATAGCCGGGTACTATGACAGGTGCCTGTAGTCCCAGCTTGGGAGGCAAGACAATCACTTAAGCCCAAAAGTTTGAGGTTGCTGTGAGCTGTGATGCCATAGCACTCTAGCTAGGGGACAAAGTGAGACTCTGTCTCAAAAAAAAAAAATGAATCCACTATATATGTGTTTGCAGCCCATGGGTGGACCAGATCTAAAGTAAAAAGAATAGTTGAGCAAAGACTTAGAGAACAAAACACTTATGCTCTTGTCCAGGGCTCTGTCTTAGAATCAGCAGGACCTTGCTTTACTCACTGAAAAAAATTAGCAGGCTGGACTAGAGTGTATTTACTACTAGCCCACCAAGAGTTTCTGATTATTTCTAAGTTCCAGCTTCTCTGTGAAGCCTTTCAAACTATTCCTAGACACCCAGATTCCAAGCAGATGAACAAACCCTTTGTCACATTTCCTGTTTCTGTTCCTCATATTGGTGCCTAATTACATATTGTCTTGTAATGTTTGCTGATGGCCTCATTAGTGTAAATACTTATCTTCCCATAATGATGACAAGCAGCTCAAGGCCAAGGACAATCATGGAGATTACATTTCCTCCTTTGTGCAACCACCTTAACAATGAAGATCCTGAACCTAACAAGCAAAGCATCCTCCCAGACAGGGGCCAGCAAACCAAATCCCACTGGCCAGTTGTTCCTATAAATAAGTTTATTGGAATACAGCCATTTGTGTAGGTGTTGGCCATGGCTGCTTTCAGGATACAATGGCTGAGCTGGATAGTTGCAACAGTGGCCTGCAAACTTAAAATATTTACTATCTGGCCCTTTGCAGAGAATGTCTGCCAACACCTGTACTGAATAGTCAAAAATATAGAGAGAGAAAGAGAGAGACCAGAAGCTCACTCACAAGAACCATCAGATCTCTCTGAGAGTCTAACAATGAATACTGAGTTCTTGGCTTTGTTTCATGACACCCACGCCAACACACACCAGATCTGATGCTTTCATCCCCTGCTTAGGACTCTCACTCACTTCCCACATGAAATAGGATGAAATGCAAACTCTTTAACACAGAGAGGACTTCCTGTGGAATGCCACCCTGCCCTCCCCTCCTCAACGGAAAACAAGTTTTCAGGATCCTCTCTCATTCTCCTTTTTCCCCTTCTGGCTACCATATTTTGTGCTTAACACATTTATCTGTTTAGTGTCTTTTCCCTCCTGGACCACAAACTCCATGAGGGCAAGATCAGGTCTGTCTTACTATCCAAGCCCTCAGGGACCCAATTCATGGTGTTCCTGATAAGTGTTTGTTGGCCAAATGAATGACTGGATTTGCAGGTGTAAATAATCAGCAGCAGCAAGTTAAGAGTGGTGCTGGAAGAGGTTGCTGAAGACTAGCATATACATAAAAAAGCAAAGAGGAGAAAACCCCAAAGCCTCCACAATGTAGCCACAAAAACTCAAAGAGATAAGGCAGGCTGGCCTTACACCCTTCCATGCATAGGAAAATAATTCATTTCACCTCCTAAGACCTTGAGGTTCTCACTCTGTTTTAGGAGAACTACAAATGCCTTACAAGAACCATGTTCTACATGGTGCTTAAGACGATAACCAAAGGATTAAAACACCTCCCCCTCATTTCCTTAAACAGATTATACTAACTTAGTGCTTAGAATGATAAGCAGCATAATGTGATTATTCTCCCAAAGTTATCTCCGCTCCACCATAGTTTAAACTTTAGTTATCTGTAAAATTTAATGTATCAATGACCCTTAATTCACTAACAGTAATGGATAAATGAGGCAAATATCAGTGTGCCCTCCCAAACTGCAGGACACAGGAGCACTATAAATATTTGCTGAGTGAGTAAAAGGTAAACCCAGAACAAAGCAAATTTCGAAAGAAGAAAGAGGTAGCTCTAAATGACCAGCTGTAAAGGCTTCCAGGGTCTCAGAGCTCACCTGCTGAGCCACCTCACACCTGTCCTGCTGTCACTTCTGCTCTAGGGCACAAAGGCAGGCCTGAGGATAAGAGGCGTGCAGATATGAGAAGTGCACATCAGAATGTTGATGCCTGTTTATTCCTTAACAATTTTTACTCCATGACCTCATCCTCAAGTAAATGAAGGCACCTTACCCTTTATAGTTACAACTTATTTATGTCATTCTTGTTCACCATCAAATTCTAAAAATTTTTAAATGAGAAATGAGCAAATGCAAGGCAGCGATAAATGTTTATCTATTCATAATTTTCTAGCACAGAGACCACCTGTGGGTTTACTGTGGAATTCTTTTAATGCTGCATAAAACTATCATTTTTAAGAGGAAATTTATTTCCTGTGGAGATGATAAGGCAACCAAGCTACTCCTCAGATGGTGACAATAAAACACAGAAACAGATGATCAAAAAGCAAAAGGCATGAAGAGCTGAACGCCCCACTCTCAGAATTTGGGACCATTTTCTTTTGAGCATCACATCGAAGTTGTAATATCAAGACACTAACTGCTTGGAGAGTAAAGAAAGGATATATGAAAGGGAAAGCTTTAAGGATCATGTTCCCGCAAATCCCAGAGACAACAGTACCCAATTATGTTATATAAATGTAGTCAGCTCTTGCATTTCCTACTATCCTCCTCGATTTAAAGAAAAAAAGAAAAGTCTTCTGTTGCTAGGGCTGTAGGGACTGTTTTTATAATAAAGCTGGTGAATGTAGAGAAGTCCAGGCTAGAATGTGCTGAGTCTAGGTCTGGAAGGAGGCAAGCTCAGGGGATACTGGAAAAAGGAAAGTACAGACAAGACTTTAACCCAGACGCTATTTTGCCTGGAATCTGCAATGCAGAAGAGCATGGGCCCTCAGCAAGCAGTCCCTGGACTGCAGAACTTAGTCTCTTTACCTCTCCTTAGAAACAACTATTCCTAAGCCCTCCACCACATGAAGAAGGCAAGAGTAGGCTGCTCATTTATTTATTCTCTAAGTAGTGAATTAATTGACATTACACAGAGGACATTAGGATAGGTAGAGAGGGAATTTTACCCTGCACAGTGCTTACTAAGAATTCATAGAAGAGCATATAAACCAAGGTAAAACCAATGACTCCAGTAGGCACTCAACTCCAGCATGAAAGTAAATCTTAATATAAACAAAATCTATTTCAATCTAAGGTATGCTAGACAGGCCCAGCTCTCTCAGGTACTAGCTGGGTGTAATCATGTGATATATTAAGAAGAAGAATATATATAAAGTGATAAGAACACTTAAGAAAATAGGCATAGATGTGGAACATTTCTTAAAAGGATAGAAACCATTTATAACAAATGCACAGCCAACGCATATGGCTTCCAACATATCGTTTCTAAAACCTTGAAATTTCCAGAGTAGTGAGTGTTTTTTGTTTGCTAATGAGATGACTGATGGCTGGGACTGCTGAGATATCTTCAGATATCGTCGTCTTTCAGGTGACCCAGGCATGATTAGAGTGAGACTTTTAGCCTATCTCCAAATTCCAAGGAGGGGAACAGAGCTAAAGGTTGAGTTGATTACCAATAGCCAATGATGTATCAATTACACCTAAGTAATGGAGTCTCCATGAAAACTCAAAAGGACACTCTGGGAGGCCGAGGCAGGTGGTTTGCCTGCACTCACAGGTTTGAGACCAGCCTGAGCCAGAATGAGACCTCGTCTCTAAAAATAGCCGGGCATTGTGGCGGGCTCTGGTAGTCCCAGCTCCTTGGGAGGCTGAGGCAAGAGAAATGCTTGAGCCTGAGAATTTGAGGTTGCTGTGAAGTGTGATGTCACGGCATTCTACAGAGGACTATAAAGTGAAACTGTCTCCAAAAACTCAAAAATCTCAGAGGAAGAGAGGTGTGGAGAAAATGTGAGTAGCTGAATACCTAGAGGCTCATGGAGGGTGGTGAGCTCAGGAAGGGCATGGGGACTCCAGGTTCCCCACATGCCTTGTCCTGGCATCTCTTCCATCTGGCTGTTCATCCTTTATTAAGAAACTGGTAAGTGTAAATAAAGTGTTTCTGTGCGTTTGGTGTGCTGTTCAAGCAAATCAATCAAACCTGAAGAGGGGTTGTGGAGCACTAATGTATAGCCAGTCAGTAAGAAGCACAGGTGAACAACCTGGGCCTGGTCATTGGCAAATGGAAGTGAGGGCAGTCTTGTGGGACTGAGCCTCTAACTGTGGGTTTTGACGCTTCCTCCTGGTAGACAATGTCAGAACTGAATGGAATTAGAGGACCCCCAGCTTGCGTCCCCTGGGGAATCCAGTTTCAAAAGTGCTGTGTTGAGCCATGTGGGAGAGTAGGAAAACGCATGGAGTTTCCTCTGCCCTTAATTCTGAGTAGCCTTGGCGAGTGGCTCATTCCTGTGTCTCTGTTTCCTCATCAGCATAGAGATAATAGTAATAACTACTCTTCAGTGATGGTTCTGAGAATTAATTATTCATATAGATAAATCAAGCAGAACAAGCCTAACACATATCAAGTGTTTCATAAATGTTATTTTAATTTCACTCCCATGAATTTATCATTTTACTGCATTTTAGCTTTATTCCGTTGGGATTACACAATCTTATAAAACATCATAATTAAAATGCAAATATCTAGTTCATGAGAAGTACAGCAAAGACTCCAGATTTTAGTTTATTTTACTTTTTTATAGAAACAGAGTCTCACTCTATTGCTCAGGCTAGAGTACCATAGCATCACCCTAGCTCATAGCAACCTCAAACTCCTGGATTCAGGTTATCCTCCTGCCTTAGCCTCTGGAGTGGCTGGAACTATGGGAACCCACCATGATGGGGCTATGAGCTAGGCTGATACTCTAGCCTGGGCAATAGACTGAGACTCTGTGTCAAAAAAATAATAATAATTATATATAAACTTAAACTTTTTCTGTTATTAAATATAATAATATTAAAAGTAGAATGTAAAAAAATAGGCCATACGCAGCTAATAAAAGCTTATAACTAAAAATGTAGAAAGAATTAATGCAAATGAGGAAACATAATTTCCACTCAATAGTTAAGAATGCAGACAACAGGAGTACATAATTATAAAGGTAATCATTATATGGATAAATTTATGACACCACTAGCAACTACCAAAATTAAAATGTGCACAACCAAGGACCCTGACATATTAAACGCAGCATAAATAAAATTATAAATTCCAATGCTGGCAGGCTTGTAAAGTGGAAAGCACATTCATAGGTGGCTGGTGGCCCTCCAAATTAATTCAGTCTTCCTGAAAACAGTCTGGCAATTTGCATCAAAAACCATAAAACTGTTCATTCATTTCCTTTGACCCAGCAATTCCACTTTGGGGAATCCACCTTGAGGAAACAATCCAAAGGGAAAAAAAGAGGAACTGGTTTGTAAAGACACAACTTCATTAGCACTGCGTACAGTGGAAGCAGCGATCCAAGTATCCAACAGCAGCTGAACGGCTGGACACACCAACAACCAGAGGGATTGCAGCTCTTCCACATGGCAGGCATGAAGGTCTGAACTGACATCAATCACAAATCCCACTCACTCCTCCCCCAGAATTCCCTTTCAAAGCAATCAGACCACCACAGACTGCTCAACTTAGAAACCAGAGTCAGCCTTGATCTTTGCTTTCTTTCAACATCACCTGCCTCCTCTTACATCACATCCATAAACTCTCTCCAAAAGCTCTATCCCCATCTTCACTGCCACCACTACTCCAGTAAGACAATCTCTACCCTGAACTACTCTAACGAATCCTAATGGCCGCCTCCATCTCTGCCCCCCTCTCTAATCCACTCTCCACACAGCTGCCAGAGGGATCTTTTAAAATAAATCAAATTCAAGACATAAAATTACCTTGCTTTCCACTGCATGCAGCAATGGACTGATGACTTCACTCCTTAAAGGGTCTTGTATGATCTGGCCCCTGCCTGCCTTTTCCAGGCTCTCATGGCCCACATTCACTGAGCGCAAAGCACAATGATCGTCTATTCTCTGAACACATGGCCTTTTCCCTTCCTCTGAGCCCATCCATCTGCTATTCCCTCCTACTAACACACTCTTCCTTCTCCTCCTTGAATGGCTGTTTCTTACTAAACACCACACCTTCTATGAACTCTGGAGGGAGAGACTATGAAAACAACCTTTCATTATCATATACCCAGAGTCTAGCAGTGCCTGACATCTAAGAGATGCTACACAAATTTTCTTAAATGAATGAAAGATATATCTCTGCAGGACAACAGACAATAGCTATACAAGAAAAGCAGAACATAAGCTAGGACATTTTTAACTATACAGAAATACTGTCCATGAATTGAATTGAATTCAGAAAATTCCATATCTGCTAGGTTCTTTGAATTCATCAACTTACATTTAAAATGTTCTTTCTTAGTATTGAGACATAGCTCAATCTTCAGCTACCCTCTACCTTGTCTAGAATGAAGGAACGGTCTGTTTAAAACAAGATCCTTCTGGAATTCATTCAACGATCATTTACTGCTTAACTACTATGTGTCAGTAACTACTGTGTGCCAGGGCCCTGAGCCACAAGCACAAAGAAGAACAGCACATTGCTTTCAAAAGCTGAAATGGAATTAACAACACTGGCCCTGAGCACTCCAAATGAAGAGAGAAGCACAGATAAACCTTGTCCATTTTCTTCCTGGACTAGGTATGTATGGTGTCAACTCAAGAGGAGGGACCACTGACTTACAGACAAAAAAGAGCAAAGATTGAGTGATAAGCAGCTAAATTACTCTGAGAACCTGGCCCTGTTTGACTTTGATTCTCTTTCTCCCTTTCTAACCCTCCCACCTCTCCTGATACCGATTGAGCAGACTTGGCCATACTTGGATGAAATCAGTAATGGTCTTTCCCAGAGGTTTTTTGAGAGACTGAAGTTCTAACCACTTTTTCAGGACAAATCTTTAAACAATTTCCTCTCAGCCCTTTGCCTTTCTCTAGTCTACTTAGTCTCTACAATCTACAAAGAGATATTGAAAAGCTTGCTTAAGAGGGTGCTACCAGGGCTGATACAGTGGCTCATGCCTGTAATCCTAGCATTCTGGGAGACCAAGACGGAGGATCCCTTGAACTTAGGAGTTCGAGACCAGCCTAAGCAAGAGCGAGACCCCATCTATACTTCAAATTGCCATACTGGCTGGGTGTGGTGGCTCATGCCTGTAATCCCAGAACTCTGGGAGGCAGAGGTGGGCGGATCGCCTGAGCTCCTGAGTTCAAGACCAGCGTGAGCTAGAGCAAGACCCCGTCTTTAAAAATAGCTGAGCATTGTGCTGGGCACCTGTAGTCCCAGCTACTCAAGAGGCTGAGGCAGGAGGATTACTTGTGCCCAAGAGTCTGATGTTGCTGTCAGCTATGATGCCATGGCACTCTACTGAGTGTGACAAAGTGAGACTCTATCTCAAAAAAGAAAAATAATAAATAAAATAAAATAGAAAAATTAGCCAGATATGGTGGGGCTCACCTGTAGTCCCACCTACTTGGGAGGGAAGCTGTAGCAGGAGAATCACTTGAACTCAGGAGTTTGAAGTTGCCTTGAGCTAGGCTAACACCATAGCACTCTAAGCACTCTAGCCTGGGCAATAGAGTAAGACTCTGTCTCAAACACACACACACACACACACAAAGAGGACCACTCATGGAGTTAAACCAGTATCTAAGAGACCTTAAATGAAAAGTGAACAGGAGAAATACTAATAACAGATGGCATAAGCTGATGTACTTATCCTATACAAATAATCAGGCTGGCAGCAGCAAAGAAAACCCTAAACATCTTCAAGTTCTCAGAATAAGTGAGTTGAAACTACATTGCTAAGCAGAACCCATGTCACACTGTTACTCACTAAGCAAATATTTTTCAAAATGACCCAAGTAGCAGGAAAGTGGAGCACCCACCCCTTATTTATAACATGTCAATTTGCAGGAGTATCTTTCCAGCTCAGCCATGGTGCCATAGGCCGTCAGAGTCACACCATGGGAAAATGCTTGCCAATAACTCTCTGCCCTCCCCTTTCAATACACACACAGGTTGCTTTCACTTTGTAACACTAGTTTTGGCGGAACTTCCAAGCACCATCTTGGAGCAGAACTGCTCACCATTTTCCCAGAAAAGGAATGTGTTCGTGGATAAAAATCATTCATTTTAGAGGAAACAAAATTCTGGTAAATTAAAGTGACCCACACTTGGCAAAAAACAGCAGCATGCACAAAGCCACACTGACCTAGACTTGAATCCCCTCTCCAGCAGTTGCCAATTGCATGATCATAAACCTCCAATTTCATTCCCTTATCTGTAAAATGGGGCTAATGCTACCATCTCAGGGATTTATAAGATTTATTGAGATCATTTGTACAAGATATCCAATACAATGTCAATGGTAAACATTCAGTAAATAAGGGCTGGTGACATCAATATCAATGATTAATATTAACAGCCACTTTCTTATTCCTCCCCTCTGTGCTCTCAGAGCTGAAGCCTACTGAATCCATAGCTGCTCTCATTTGATTGCAGGATTCATGGATTCACTCTCCTCTCCTCTCTCCTAAATCCATTAAGCTCAGGTTCCTTTTCCCGAAACAGATTTGCAAATGGCACCAAGCAACAGAGCCACCCAGCACTTCTGGTAGCAAAGGAGCAAATGGAAAATTATATAAAGATTAGATAACCAGCCTTGCTGTGGTTTAGCTTACTAAGCCCCTTCTTCTTCTTCTTCTTCTTTTTTTTTTTTTTTTTTTTTGTGTGTGTAGAGCAAAGTCCTAGGTATAATTTTCAAATATCTAAAGAGAAGATATTTACACAGGGCAGTGCCCTGAACCCTCACCTACACTCTGCCCAGTTCCACACTGCCTGAGATTCCTCAGAGCACAACTTTTCCACCACTCCAAACATCTGTCATCTCCAAAGCCAGGGCATTGCTGTGAAAATTCTCCTGGTGAGAATTTCAGTGAGATCACTACTGAGATCACTACTGCTTTGAGTCAGTGCCCTAAGTATCAGTGAGCTTCCCTCTCTACAGCCAACCCAAAATCCCACCCTTACTTACATCTTCCAGGTTCCCCCCAAGTTGTAACATCTGCCCAGACGTCTCTCGGCTTCAATTCAGATTGCAACTGGGAGGTGGTTAAAAAAGCCAGGTGGCAGCATGCAAGCCAATTTAGGATTCCTGTTTATTTTCTGGTATTTGACTAACACAAACACTGAGGCGAGGCCAGTATTTATTCATGATCTCGCCCCTCTTCCTAAAGATTTAAAGCTCAGCAGCTGCTACTGCAGCAGCCACCAAGGCCAGGCTCCTACTCACGCTTAGTGGGAATTCAACTTTAGGGACCAAGCTGACTCCCATTCTGGCTTCAGCTGTCATTCTGTCAAACACACACATCTGCGTATAATGTTCTAGACTGAGTCTGCTCCAAGTGATCACTGGACACATGCCCAATGCTCTGGGATAACCTGGGCTCTTCTTGTCACAGAAGAGAAGCACCTGAGTTTGCCAAGAAGTTGCTGGTGACCAGACATCACTGGAATTTGCCAGGCCTGATTAGGTGAAGAGGGCCAGCAGAGTATTATTAGTGCTTACTGGGAAACAGGCATAGCGGTTTCCACAAGGAAAAGTCCCTCAACTCATACTGGCCCCTGAGTACTCCAACAATGCATCTGATCATGTCCTATCTCCTCCTTCCCCTCAAAAGAATTATGCTTCTTTAAGCTAATTATAGTTTACAATGTGTTTCATAAAGGGCCAGCTGAGCACTAAACCAATTCACAACTTGCCTATGGAGCCTCCAAAGAGGATTTACCTCTCATGGAGGTGGATGCAGTCAAGTGCAGAGTTAAAGTGTGATGTCTCCACATTCTGATCTACAATACAGAAACCATACAGACTGCCTGCCAGAGCCAGGCCAGAAGCTTACACCTACTTGCACCTACCTGATAAGGACATACCTGGAGAAAGGCTCTGCAAACTGTCCTGTAAAATACAGCATTAACTCCCCACACCCAGCTAGATAGATCAGCTACACTAAGATCCGCAATGTAGGCAGCTGGCGGACCTATGCCTATTTGGTCTCCGTTTTTTTTTTCAACATAAAGTAATCCTTAAGTCCCATTTACAAGGGTTTTTTTTGCTGGCTGACTTAATATGCTTCTGTATTTATTTACACTGGAGGTTGGTTAGTTTGGGGCTGGACCTGAGGGAGATCCAAACATATGCCTTTTGAAACAGTTGGGTGAGAAAGCTCCGTCCCACTCTACACATCTGACTACAGGGATGACTCATGGGGTAAATCAGGAATCCTGCATTTACAGGTTCTGGCTTCCTTGTACCTCTGATTAAAAGTCACCTTGCCTGCTGAGGCCAACGGATGTGGAGGTCCCTCTCTCTGCTTCTCAGACTAACAGCCAAAGTTATGTCAGGTTTGTTTATCTGTGTGTTTGTTTGGCAAGCATGCAACAAAACTTATTGAGGAAAAGAAAGAGGTTTATAGAGCAAGAGCAAGATAAAGGTTTACAGAGCAAGACATCTTTGTCATATACAACAAAAGGCCTCCCTTGTTATGGCAAAAAGGGCCTTACTTCAGGTATTTGGAAGGTTTTGGCATCAATCTCATTTGGTGTAGCACTCTGAGTAGTGGGCATTCAGCTACGATGCCATGTGAGCAAGTGAAACCCAACCAGAACTTCCTTTGACCTTGCTCACTTTATACACCATATTAAATTTTACCTTCACTTTATATACCATGTAAATTTTACCAAATCCCACTTCATGCCTGGGCTTCCACTGCTGAGAAGCAGTGCCTCACTCAGGAAGGGTGTGCTTCTTGTAGGCTTACTATGAACATGAAAAATAAATCATTTCCCCAATATAGTTTATTTTTTCCCTTCAACAAAAAATAGAGAGTGTTAGATCAGTAGACTATCATGCTTCTACATTCTAGGATTATAGAATTAAGGTATATAAAAAGGGTGCTGAGTGAGGTGGTTCATCCCTGTAATTCTAGGATTCTGGGAGGCAGAGGCAGGAGGATCACTTGAGCTCAGGACCAGCCTGCGCAAGAGCAAGACCCCACATCTACTAAAAACAGAAAAATGAGCCAGGCATTGTGGCAGGCACCTGTGGTCCCAGTTACTGGGAAGGCTGAAATAAGTGCATCATTTGAACCCAGGAATTTGAGGTTGCTGTGAGCTAGGCTAATACTATGGCACTCTAGCCTGAGGCAACAGAGTTAGACTCTGTCTCAAAAAAAAAAAAAGGAAAAAAAATCTTTTGGACGTAATACCTCTAATTTAAAGTTTTCCTTGAACTTGCCACCAAGTCTTAGCATAATTCAGGACTTCACTCACCATCAGACCACCCAACACCTGCCTAGTCAAACAGCCTAAGTGGAGTACTAATGTCCTGAGTAATTTCCATGGGTAAGTGGAGTCCAGTGGTTGCACTAATCCAGATGTCCAGTCTCAATGACAGGCGCACTTTCTAGCCAACCACACAGCTGGACAGGCTACTACTGCAAATGTTCCCTTATCTGGAATTCATAATACATGCAAAAGAGTGGTTTCCAAAACTCCAGGCCTGACTTCCTTATCACTGCCAATGCTGCCACCCCACTGCCAACATTCTATTTGTGCAGTCAAAGCAAGCTCCCTGACGGAAGAGCCATCTCTGGCTGAGTAGAGTCAACCAGGCAAGCCCTTCTCTAACACTAGCACAAACCTCAAGGTCTCATGGATCTTGTCTCCAGACTTAGGGCCTGGAACACATATCACATCTTTCAGTTTGTGTTTTACTTTCCAAAATCACGCAGATACGTCAACTCATCAGAAACAGACATGCGAGCAGCAAAAACACTTCCTTCCAAAGGCACCCATGTCGTTCTCATTTACGTTCCACACCAAACCAAACCACCTCTCAGCTTCCCCCGTGGGCCTTCTCTGTTGTTACATTTCATCATCAAGCAGTTTGGACATCAGAAACACACTATGGCACAGGGGTGGGGAAGAACATGGGCCGAGGACTCAGCAGTCCTGAGTTCCAGCCTCAGTGCCATCACTTGTGGCCTACAACGAACCAATGAAGTTGTTGGAGCCTTCACCTTGTCATCTGTAAAACGGAGAGAATACCATCTGCTTCACAGAGATGCTGAGAATAAATGAGATGCTATGTATAAAGGATCTAGTGTGTTGTCATTGCTCTCTACATACACACATATGTATCGGCTCTACATACATCATATTAAATTGTGTGCATATATATTAGTACTTTTTAAAGTTTATAGTAATCTATCGCAGTTAGCCTGTCATGACAAAAAAAAAAAATAGTATCAAAAAGTGATGACACACAGAAAAAGAGAGATATTTGAAAGAAGAGAGGGAATTGAAAGCCATAAACAGAACATTGTACAGAGATTATTTCTTTTTAGTCCAACTGCAACATGTGGGCCTGTCACTAATCTCTGCACCCCACCCCACCCCCAGTAGTGTTCTAAGTACCCTGCCATGTTTCCTGGGCTTCAGGATCTGATGTCTGTCACTTAGATATGGCCAACAATCCCAATGGGATAAATACTTCTTAGAACAGTATCATGAGATCATCCTTTTACACATTAACAAAGCCTGCCCTGAGAACTCAGGGGTGCAGAGTGGGAATGGGAAAGACAAAAGATGGTTCCTCTCCACCCTGGTTGGGGGTTATGACATAGTCCTGACGATCCCTGACACACCCTCTGAGTCACCCTTGAAGATGATGGGGTCCACCCCATGCTATTCCATGAATTGAAGTGAGGACTTTTTATTACCGTTAACAGAAAAATAAGAAATCCTGTTTTGGTTATTGCCTTTAGACTTCTTCTAAGTCTCAATATTAATTTCTTTCTTTTTTTTTCCGCAGCCAAATTTAAACTATCAGGTCTTCAGTTACCAATCCAGTACACAATTTTTAGGTAAACTGAGTTTGAAGGTTTAATTAAAAAAAAAAAAAAGAGCTGAGCCCTTTTTCAGTTAGTTAGAACAACCTACCCTATGATTACATTGACACCTTCCTTTAAGCATCTACCTCATGCTAAAAGGTACACAAGGCCTTGAGATTTAATCTACCAGTGGCCTCTATGGGGAGCATAATAATCAGGTGTGGTGGAGGCACCCAACAAACACGTGGTAGGTTACAGCAGTGGATGGAAGACCCTGAAAACAGAAGCTCAATGAGAGCTCTGCCTCCCGGATATTAGGATCAGTGTTCCCAGTGTTTTCCTCTACACAAGACTGTCAATCCAATCCACTTCCTTCCAAAGGAAGAAACCGTAAGAAATGCCCCTACTGCTTATCAACCATCACATTTGCTTCAAAGATGCAGACCTTGACTTTGCTATTACTACAAATGGGCAGAGAAGAGTTTCTGAAGAAGACTGGGGCTTGCCTCATTATAAATGCGAACAGCAACAAACTTTTCTTTAGTCTCTCTCTTCCTCTTAAAACACACACACACACACAAGGAACCAGAGTGTCTGTAGGATAAATTCTCAGGCCATAGCAACTGCAATGCCCTGAGATCTCAGCAGTTCTTGGCTGGCCAGGCGTTAAGCCCTTTTGGGGAAGGAGACAGCAAGCCTGCCTTTTCTCTTACACAGCCCTGCTGTGAAAACAAGCCCTTGTTTTCTGTTTTTCTTTGCTTTTTAAACTAAGAATCTCCATCCTCCCTTCAGGGATAAAGGATATAAGCATGAGAAGCTTACAATGGCTCAAAAGGCTTTGATCCCAAATTTTCTTCCACCTAACTTGACCCGTCACCTCAATGTTTGGAAATAAGGGGAGGGGATTTGGGGAACGAGGAGGATAAGTTTTAGGTCAAGGTAAGTGATGGAGGACGACGTCTAGGGCCTGCCCCCGATGTGGATCCAGCTTGAGCGATGAAGGAGCCTGCACCACCCTGCGGATCACCTGCCCAGCCACAGGGAAACGAGAAAGAAGAAACATTGGAGAAAATGCATCTTCCTTTATACACATCTCTTCCCCCTCCCCCCACTCTAGTGCCAGCGAGCTGGCTGGCTGGAAGCCGGCGCTTCGGAGGCGCCTGAGAGTGGATTGAAGCTAAGGGTTCTGATTGGCGTGCAGAGACGGGGACCCACCCGGGCCAAGAAGGGGCAGAGAGGGTGAAGGGATGGAGGAAGGGGCGCCTCGCGCCCTGCTCGGGAGTGCACCGCGCGGAAGCACCGGCAGGTCCTCCGTGTCCGGCGCGCACCGGTGCCACTCTCACTGCGGTAGCATCCCGACATGACACTGCAGCGGCAACAAAGCGGCGGCCACCGCTAGCCCTGGGCGCCTCACACCGCAGCCCCTGCCCCACACTGAGCGGAGGGGCAGCGGCCACGGGTGTGAGACCGTGGGAAAGGAGTTGGAGGGTAGAAGACAGGCCGAGCCGGGGCAAAGCCCCGAGATGCGCAGGAAACCGGCGGCCACCTCTAGCGCCTCCTCCAGCGCAGCCAGGCTGCAAGGAAAAACAATTCGCCTTCTTCCCGAGCCCCGCGACTCCCCTGGAATGACCTAGTCCGAGCCCTCCGGCATGCTGCCTTCCCCTCTACCATCTCCGCGCCCCCGCCCCGTCTCGGCCCCGCGCCTCCCGAAGCCCCGGCCCGGGGACCCGCCCAGCTCGCGGACAGCGACTCCCTCTGCTCCGGCGCGGCCGCAGCCAAGGTAGCCCCAAGCGCTCACCAGGAGAAGGGAGCCTGCGATCATCGTGGCTCGGGCCGGGCAGGCGGAGCGGCTGCAGGAGGCGAGGGTGGTGGTCGCAGAGGTCCCCATGCCTGAGCCAGGGGCTCGCAGGGGCGCCCGGGGCGCGCGGCCCCACGGCAGCTGGAATCGGCGGCTGCTTCTGCCCAGCGCCGCATCCACGGCCGCCTCCCGGGCCGGGAGCCCATCTACCTCCAGCACCCCATATGCACTGCGGCAGCCGGCAGCAGGGCAGAGGAGGGAGGCGGCAAGGGAGGCTCGGGGGCGCTCAGCACCTGTCCAGCGGCGCGGCCGCCCGGGCGGGGAGAAGCAGCCGCGGCTGCAGCCGGTGCCTCCCGGCGCTCTCCTCCGACAGCGGCTTCGGAGAACTAGGGAGGAGGGCTGGGCGCGGGAGAGCAAAGGAACAACTTCCCATAGCGAAGCTTCCAGCCACTGCCAACCACCGTCCTCCGCTGCCCAGACCGGCCGGCGAGGGACTGAGTCGGGTGGCCACCGGGCTCGGGGACACACGTGGTGGCGCCGAAGGGGCGGAGGACCAGCCCTTTGTGATGTCACCGCAGAGGAGGCTGGCCTCTTTGTGCGGTCGGAAAGGCGAAGGCGTTCCAGGTAAAGTGGGGAGGAAGAGGGTGCCCCTTGGCGTTCGCTGAAGAAACTGCATTCGCTTGCTGACCCAGGGAAAGTGAAGCGCCCACAGCCCTCACCTAACCTTACTTCTTTTTTCCAGGATAATTCTAGGTAAATTATTTCTCCGGCTGATTCCTCTCTATTGCTTCTGAGACACTAGTATTAAAAACAACCAAAGACGACAGAGCACTTACGTCAACTGCGTAAGCACAAAGAGACTTGTTCGTTGCACCTTAAACTTTGAGGCCCACTGGAATCAATCACCTAGAGAGTTTAACACATATGTAGTAATTCTCAACTTCAGAAATTCTTATTTAATTGGAACAGGATGTGACCTGACCTAAGCAATGGAATTTTTTAAGTTCCCAGGTAATTTTAATGTGGGCAACTTTAAGACTCCCTGGAATGATGAATGCAATTAAGGAAATTTAGGAGGAAAAGGATTCCAAACCCAGAATCGCCAGTGTTGGGTCTGTGGATGGTCTTTGAGAGAACTTGAGACTCCTTAATATGTGTGGACAGATGCATTTTCCTGATTAAAGTATTCCGAGTTTTGAATTAGACTGTCACCAAGATTTTTAAAAATCACTCCTTCCAAAAACACAGTTAAAATTTTTTGAGTTGGGTTCCAGAAGCCTTATTAGGTTGTGGCTGAATAGAACAGAGGTGGGTAGCACTCTGCTTCACAGATAAGGACAGCTGGGATATTGTCCTGGATGATTGGCACCTTTGACACTTCTGTACTTGAAGAAAGGCCTGTCACCCCTTCTTTGTTTCTCCTGGGGGAAGACAGCATCTGCCTGACTGTGGCCCACCATTTCTGGTGCAGCCTTGCTCATCATCTAGGTACTGAAGGCACCCGGCACTGTAATGAAATTGCCAGATGGAGCCATCTGGTTCATAACACTCAACCTTGAGGCTTCTTGTGCTGAGCTTATTCTAGCTTTCTTTGGCCCCTTCTGCATCAAAGGAAACACACTTTCTAAATTATCTGCTTCAAAAACCCACACCCAGTGCTCTTGAAGGTAACCTATTAAGGCAGAGGGGCCAACTTTTTGTTTTCTTATCAGTCAACAAGTTGTCCTTGGGGGCTTTATTCTCTGCACACTTTGGAAGAAGCTAAAATTAATATGAGTATTAATTCCAATCTATTATTTCAAACATCTAGTGTAGAAAATATTATCACGAGTATGAACTTTTAGGAAGAGGGTGATGTTTGGACTTGAAACTCTCAAGTTGCTTTCAGAATTAAAAGAGTGAAGGAGGTGTACCATGTCTCCATGCTTAGCAATTTCAGTTATTTCTTCATGGCCTGGTGCAATGACTCACAACTGTCATCTTAGCCCTCTTAAAGGCTGAGGTGCTCTAAGGCTGCTTGAGCTCAGGAGTTTGAAACACCAGCCTAAGCAAGAGTAAGACACCATCTCTACCAAAAATAGAGGGGGAAAAAAAACCACCTACAAACTAGCTGGTCATTATGGTGGTCCCCTATAGTCCTAGCTACTCCCAGCTACTCGGGAAGCTGAGGCATGAGGATCACTTGAGCCCGAGAGTTTGAGGGTGCTGTGAGCTATGATGACACCATGGCACTTAACCCCAGGACAACAGAGTGAGACTATGTCTCAAAAAATAAAATTAATTAATTTATTTATTATTATTATTATTTTTTATAGGCAGAGTCTTACTGTTTCATCCTCGGTTGAGTGGTAGAGTGCTGTGGTGTCACACAGCTCACAGCAGCCTCCAACTCCTGGGCTTAGACGATTCTCTTGCCTCAGCCTCCCAAGTAGCTGGGACTACAGGCACCCGCCACAACGCCTGGCTATATTTTTTGTTGTTTTTGTTGCAGTTGGCTAGGGCTGGGGTTGAACCCACCATCCTTGGTATATGACACCAGCGCCCTACCCACTGAGCCACAGGCGCGGCCCTTATTTCTTCAAAAATTCAAATGAGTATCAATACTATTATGAGGTATCTTTTTTCTTTTAGTTACATAGGTGTTAAAATGGGGTGGGGGAGATCAAAGCCATTTTTATTTAGTTTATTTTACTCCTTACACCCAAACTGACATTTCTCAAGGTAACTTCTGATTACTTTGTTCCATAGAGTTGGGTGAATTCTGAAGTTGGGTCATTATGCAGGAATAAGGAATCTTCCTCTCTCTGTCTTTTTTTTTTTTGCATTTGTTTGTTTTTGTTTTTGTTTTTGTTTTTTGAGACAAGTCTCACTTTGTCATCATAGCTCACAACAATGTCAAACTCTGGAAGTAAACCTCTTGCCTCGGCCGCCCAAGTGGTGGGGGACTGCCCACCACACCTGGCTATTTTCAGAGATGGGGATCTTGGCTCTTACTGAGGCTGGTCTCTAACTCCTCAGATCAACTGATCCACCTGCTTCAGCCTCCCAGAGTGCTAGGATAACAGGTGTGAGCCACCATGCCTGACCCAAGGAATCCTTCTTATCTACTTGTCTTCCTAAAACCTAAAAAGAAAAATGACTTGTGCTTGTACTACTTTGAAATTTCATGAGTTTCTGGTGTGTCCTTGATCACATCAAGTTGAAATGGAATAGACATTTGAGAGATGAAAAACTTCACACAATTGTGTTTACTGTTAATGTTTAAATAAATGCTCCTCTCTATAAGTGATAGATTATAAATAATTAGAATCTTGATGAACTGCAAAATGTTATTACCTTGAATTATAATATATAAATGCCTTCCATTTTGAAGTAAAAAATGCTTCAACCATCAATTAATTCACTGCCTTGTTTTCAGAGTAGTAACTTAGACGTTTATTTTTTGGTAAGAATAAAAATTCAGTGATGCATAAGGAAGTTCTTTCCCAAGTTTTAAGGAAAGGAACAATTTATTGATACGTTATAACTATAGCTAAAATCAAAAAGTCTTGCCGGGATGTCTAACCTGTGGCCTATGGTCTACGTGCTGATTTTTGTGAGGAATTTTTGCTCATTTGTCATGTCAGATATCAGGAAAAGAATATCTGGACCTTTTTTTTCTCATCAGCTCTCATCAGTGTTTGTGTATTTTCTGTGTGGCCCAAGACAATTCTTATTCTCAAATGTGCAGCAGAAAAAAAAAAGATTGGACACCCCTGGCTAAAGGAAGGCCTAAGGGGGCAAAAACAATCTCATTTTGGCCATAAAATCACTCTGTCTCTAAGCTCCACCTAACTCAGGACTTTGTCTATGTCTGCCAATGCTGTATAATTCTCCTACTTTTCCAACCTCAAAATAATTGCTAATTCTTTCCTCTTCCTTAGTACATTTGTAATTAACCTACTTTTTCTATCCTCCATGTTTTCCATTTTCGCTGTCTTTCTAGTTAAAACCTGATACTATATATTTTGACCATGAAGAAAATACCAGGATTCCCATCTTACCTTGAGTTTTGTCTTATTTCTTTACTTATTCTGCAAACATTGGGAAGTTCTGGTAAAGTTTCAACATTTCAAGATGTAAGTACCCACTTTTCATAATGAAAATAACCTTTGCCCACGTTCTGAGAAGTGACTGCTGTGTGACCAATGTCCTAAGCTGATCTACGAAGGAATGACAGGAATTTGACTGTAAGAAGTGTGAACACTCAAAAGGTGCAGGAATCAGTTGAAGCCAAGGACCAAAGGAGGAAAAACATGAAATGTGACTAAGCAACAGCAAGATTGTTTTATTTCAACATGTACTAGGTGTTTACATAGATATCTGCTATGTCCCTGGTACTGTGGGGTACTATAGATAGAATATCTACCTTTAGAGGATCTTCAAATCTCTGGAGAAGAAAGGTAAAAAGATGACTAAAATAGTGCAGCTATAATACAGGTGCAGGTGGTAGTGATCACCATTATGCCCCATGATAACATGTACCTGTTTTTAGCTGATCACATGGCTTCCCAGAATAAAAGACTGTATTTTTCCAGCCTCCAGTGCTGATAGGTATGGCTGTGTCACTAATGATCTGTCCAAGCAGATCTCTGTGCCCTCAGCAAAGTCATCCCATTGGCTAGGACTTAGTTATCCATCACCCTTCTCGTTGAATGTGTCACTAAAGACCTACTAAATCTATCTCTATCAATTTTGTCCCCTACCTATCTGCTATATTCCTTCTGCTCCAGTTTAGGCCTCTTGCCTAGTTGATTAAACAAACCTCACAATTAGTTTCCCTGCCTCCAGTTTTGCCTGGATCAGGCAGTCCTGCAATAAATCTCTTCTTTTTTTGGCTGGGGCTGGGTTTGAACTTGCCACTTCCAGCATATGGGGCCAGCGCCCTACTCCTTTGAGCCATAGGCATCGCCCATAAACCTCTTCTTTATATGCTAAAGAAAATGAGCTTTTTCGAATCCAAATATCCCCTCACCAAAAGCCCAGCAAACCTTCCTCATTATTCTCAATTTGAAGTTCGAAGTCCTAATAAAACCACTCATATTCTGATCACTGCTTATTTAATCCTCTCATTGCTACATGGCAGTAAGCATGTACAAATATGGCACAGAGAGCCTTTACTTCCGAAATCCAGTTCAGTTTTTCACCCTCATTGCCTGCCAGTCCCTACAGACCCTGCCTCAGATTCCACACACAAATCTCATTAGATTATTATGTTTCCTAATTACCTTTTCCCTACCATACTTCCAAGCCTTCGTTAGGAGTTGTTTTCATTTCCCTGACTCTGCTTATTGAATTCCTATGAATCAGCTTGGCACCTGTGGCTCAGCGGGCTAAGGCGCCAGCCATGTAAACAGCTGGTGGGTTCAAATCCAGCCCGGGCCCGGCAACCAACAATGATGGCTGCAATCCAAACAAAAATAGTTGGGCGTTGTGGCGGGCGCCTGTAGTCCCAGCTACTTGGGAGGCAGAGGCAGGAGACTCGCTTGAGCCCAGGAATTGGAGGTTGCTGTGAGCTGTAATGTCATAACACTCTACCCAGGGCGACAGCTTGAGGCTCTGTCTCAAAGAAAAAAAAAAAAAAAAAAAAGATTTCACATCACTGTGGAATTTTGAAATAGCACGAGGACAAAGATTCTAAAAGCTTTCAAAGACAAAAGATGATCCAAATACAAAGAATCAGGAACCAGAATGGTATAGGACTGACTACTCTAAAGTATCCAACAGAAGCTAAAAGACAATAGAATGGCACTTTCAAAAAACTGACAGCATACAATTTCTAAACCTAGTCAAACTACCAATCTAGACACAAGAAAACTGTCTCCCATGCATCCTCAAAAAGCTGCTGGAAGATATGCTCCACCAAAGTGAAGTAAATAAAGAGAAATGCACAATCTCCAAGAAATAAAGATCCAATAGAGAAGTGAGGCAAAAGAAATTCTGAGAAAGGTGTCGAAGGAAAAGTCAGGCCTTAAGAGCAAACAGTTCAAAATGAAATGAGAGAATAAAGGACTTTAGGAAGGATGTTTCCAAGAAATCCATCCACAACTTTAAGTAACTTGAAGAAGACTTAAATTTTACACAGAAAATTAAGAAAATAAACCAAGAAAATTATTAATTTTGAGAAAAACAAATATTTATATAAGGAAGCATAATCATAGTACGTTCGGCTCAGCTGTGAATTATATGAACACAGTCATAATAATGTAAGCAGTAAAAAATAATTTTATCCAAAAATAGTTAAAAACCAAGAAAGAATGTAAAATCAATAAATCAAGAAATAGCAGTTATTACCATTTACTTAGAAATACGGAGATTCCTAACACAGGTAAGAATTTTTAGTTTTTAGAAGTTTTAAATTATATATGGGTTTTTTATAAAAATAAGCGTTAAGTAAAAAAAATACCCCCATATAGCAAGAGATAGTTCATCCATCCAGCCACAAGAAAACCCAACTTACAGTGATTTAAACAGAGGTTTGTTTTTCTCACATATCAAGAAGTCTGGAGAGAGGCAGCTGCTAACATTAGCTCAGTAGCTCAACAACTTTAGGGCTGCTGTCTCTGTAATTCTCATGGGCATTCCCTCATGGTCATAAGATGGATGCTCAGCTCCTGTTATCACATCCATACTGAAGAAATGAGGAAGGAGGAAGGGGCTATGCTAGTGCCTTTTACCTTCCATCTTTTACCTTCCGGGAAAAACTTTTCCAGAGTTCCCTTAGCAGTTTTTTCCCTGCATCTTCTTGGTCAGAACTTACATGGTCACTCCTAGATGAAAGGAGCAACAGGAGAAAATATAGCTTTTCCAATATCTATAGAGAAATCAGGCAGATAGAAAAGGGCTGGGAACGGGTGTTTTAGCCAACAATGTCTGCTAGATTATGCAAAAACTAAGGCATGTGCATACACATACAGTGCAACATAGGCAGGTGTAATGCCAGGTTACCTTATGACCAGCTTAGCCCTTATTAAAACAGCACATCATTTATAATTCAGTCATAAAAATACTTTGATTTGACTAATTAACTACTAATGAACAGCTGGATTGTTTTCACATGTTTGCCATTAGAAACAATGCTGCTGGCTCGGCGCCTGTGGCTCAGTGGGCTAAGGCACCAGCCACGTACACCTGAGCTGGCGGGTTCGAATCCAGCCCAGGCCCGCCAAACAACAATGACGGCTGCAACCAAAAAATGGCCGGGGCATTGTGGTGGGCGCCTGTAGTCCCAGCTACTTGGGAGGCGGAGGCAAGAGACTCGCTTGAGTCCAGGAATTGGAGGTTGCTGTGAGCTGTGATGCCACCGCACTCCAGGGTGACAGCTTGAGGCTCTGTCTCAAAAAAAAAAAAAAAGAAGAAGAAGAAGAAACAATGCTGCAGTGAGTGCAACTGTTCCATTTTTCTGGAAACTCTCATCCAGCTGGCTTCTAAAGCCACCTTTCTGTTTACTCTGTATCTATCTCTTTCACTAGTTTCTTTGCCTCTGCTCATTTCTTTTTCTTTTTTATTTTTTTTGTGGAGACAGAGTCTCACTCTATCGCCCTCGGTAGAGTGCTGTGCACCTCCAGCTCTTGGGCTTTAAGTGATTCTCCTGCCTCAGCCTCCCAAGTAGCCGGGACTACAGGCGCCCGCCACAGAGCCCAGCTAATTTTTGATGCAGTTCGGCCAGGGCCAGGTTTGGAACCACAGCCCTCGGTAAATGGGGTGGGCGCCCTACTCGCTGAGCCACAGGCGCCTCCCTCTGCTCATTTCTTAAATGTTAGGATACTCACTGCTCTGTCTTTGGTCCTTTTCTCTCTCTACATATCCTCCTAGGGCAAATGTATCTGCTTTCATTGCATAAATTACTACCTTATGATAATATTCTATCACATGCTCAGATCTTACTCTTGAGTTTTAGACCCATAGATCCAACTTCCTTTTTGAAATTCTCTACTTAGACATTCCACAGGTACTTCAAACTTAACTTATCCCCTGATTTTTCCTCACAAAACTTGCACATTCTCTCTTACCCCTATTTCCTGAGTGAAAGTCTGCCTCCTTTAAGATCTCTCATTTTCCTTTTCATTTCTAATGCTAAATCCAAGCAATAACATTACTCACATGGCCCCCTTACCCTGTGGCAGTTATCTCACCAGCTGTATCCAACCAAAATCCTCAATGTAGCATTTAAGGTCTTCCACTAATTACTTCTCATCTCCTTCCCAATCACATCTTTTAAATTATTATTCCATGAATGTTTTCTACTTTAGGCAAATTACCACTGTCACATGTTAACTTGGGCAAATCACTAATCTCTCTCGCAGACTGGGCACCCGTAGCTCAATGGTTAGAGTGCTGGCCCCGTGCACTAATCTCTCTCAGCATAACTTTTCTCTAAGCCTCACTTTCTTCATTCATAATAAAAGATCTGAGCTCCAGAATCTTATTCAGTTTTAATCTTCTGGGTTACTCCCTTTCTATCAACTTTGGTAAATGGTGCCACTATACACCCACTCTTGATTCTAACCTCCCATGACAAAGATTGCTTTTTTTGTTTTAATTTTTGTTTTTTTGAGACTTAGTTCCACTCGGTTGCCCTGGGTAGAGTGCTGTGGCATCACTACAGCAACCTTAGACTCTTGGGTTCAAGCAATCCTCTTGCCTCAGCCTCTCAAGTAGCTGGGACTATATGTGCTCCCACAATGCCAGTTTTTCTATTTTTAGTAGAGATGAGGTTTTGCTCTTGCTTAGGCTGGTTTCAAACTACTGACCCCAAGCAATTCACCCACCTCAGTCTCCCAAAGTGCTAGGATCACAGGTATGAGCCACTGAACCTGGCTTTATTTTTATTTTTTGAAACCAGGATGGGAGGTGTCTTGCTACATCACCAAGGCTGGTCTTGAACTCCCTAGCCTCAAGCAATCCTCTCACTGCAGCATCCCAAGTAGCTGGGATTATAGGCATGAGCCACTGCACCCATCACAAGTGCTACCATTGCTTCTTCCACCAAACATAGCTGGGCCACCATCATTTCTTACGTAGGCACCCCACCTCTTTAGTTACTAACAGCCTCTTAACTTGTCTTCTGACTTTTCTTTTACCTTTCTCCAATCCATTCTCTGCATAGCAACCAGAGTAAGCTTTCAAAAATGTAAGTCAAGTAATACATTCTTTTACTCAAAACCCTTCAATGACTTCCCACTGTTTTTCAGAAAAACTCAAATATTTTACTGTTTTGCCATGATCTATAGGGCTCTGTAACATCTGCTCCTGTCCTTCCCTCTAACTTCCATATGCATACCCCTCTCCCCTTTATTCATTCAGATTCAGCTCCATCATACTCCTTGCTCAAAAATCCTTTCCCATTCTAACACCTTAGCATATGCTGTTCCTTCTGCTTGAAATGTCCTTCCCCTAATATTTCAAATAGTTAGCTCACTCTTTCGAGGTCACCTTCCCTGACCATACCACTTAAAGTAGATACCCCACCTCTTTAGTCACTAACAAATCCCACTGTTTCTTCCTTAGTAATTATAAATGCAGAATAATTCTGTTTATTCACTTGTTTACTATTTCATTCTCCCCTACTAGGACATTAGCTGCACAAGTGCAGAGACCTTGACTGTCTTGATCACAGCTATATCCCAGCTCTTGACATAGTACTGAGGCTCGGCGCCTTCGAATCCAGCCCCAGGGCCCGCCAAACAACAATGATGGCTGCAACCAAAAAATGGCCGGGCGTTGTGGCGGGCGCCTGTAGTCCCAGCTACTTGGGAGGCAGAGGCAGGAGACTCGCTTGAGCCCGGGAATTGGAGGTT